>BDUI01001283.1:188808-199539 GCA_002335545.1 Apodemus speciosus
CCAACCAAAAAATGCCCAGGGCCAGATAGATTTAGCACAGAATTCTACCAGTTCTTCAAAGAAGACCTAGTACCAATTTTCCTCAAACTATTCCATAAAATAGAAAGAGAAAGAACATGACATAACTCATTCTATGAAACCACTATTACTCTGATAACTAAACCACACAAGGTCCCAACCAAAAAGGAGACCAATCTCRGTTGTAAATATTGATGCAAAAATACTCATTAAAATTCTTGCAAACTCAATCCAGGAAGACATCAAAGCCATCATTCATCATGATCAAGTAGGCTTCATCCCAGGGACACGATGTTGGTTTAATATATGAAAATTTATTTATGATTAAGGACTGCAAAGAAGGGACCTTAGATGAAATGCCTGAGACTAGGGAGAGGGAACTTATAGAGTTCATCTGCTGCAGGAAGACAGGGCATCAAATAAGGGAGAGGGGGGGCCACCTCACAGTTACAACTCTGACCCATAATCATTCCTGTATGAAAGAATTACAGGTTTGGAAATGGAGAGGAACCTGAGAAAAAGGTCCAATGATAGGCCCAAAGTGGGATCCAGCTCAAGGAGAGGTCCCAAGGCCTGTCASTATTACTGAGGCTCTGGAACATTCACAAAAAGGGACCTAGCATGACTGTACTCCAGAAGACCCAACAAGTAGCTGAATCAGATGCAGGTATGTGCACCCAACCAATGGACATAAGCAGCTGATCCATGTTGCTAAATTGTGGAAGGCTGAAAGAAGCCGAGAAGGGCTATAGGAGGACTAGTAGTCTCAATTAATCTGGACCCCCAAGATATCTCAAACACTGGATCAACAAAGAGTCATGCTGACACCAGCTGATATGAGACCCCCAACATACATACAGTAGAGGACTGCAGAGTCTGTGTTCATTGAGAGATGATGTACCTAACCCTCAAGGGATTGGAGGCCCCTGGGAGTTTAGAGGTCAGGTGTAAGGGTGTAGGGACATCTATGTAGACACAGGGTGTGGGGAGGAGGCATGGGATGTGGAACAGTTGGAAGGTAGTCAGGGGGAGGAGGGATAAAACATGGAGTTTAAAAAATAAATAAATTAATTAAAAACATATTCTTCATTCTCCCACAAAAGTCAATTATCAAATGCTTATTGACATTTTATACCTTAGGTTAGTACTTCCTCTATTTATATATTATTTTATATGTGGAATTAGATTTTTCTTATATTTTTACTTTAAGGAATTGAAACATACTGAAGACTTGGGGCCTAAAATGATTTGGGAATAGAAATGGACTAAAAAAAATTGATTGAAAAGTCACTATATTGTTCAAATAAAACTTAGATCACATAGTAATTACCAGATGAAGAGATAAGCACTGGATACCTTCACAAAATATTTAAAAAAATATGAAGGGGAAGCAGAGCATACTGGGACATCTCTAATCCTAACTTTAAATTTTGAGTCAGAAATTGCAGAAGTTCAAAGTGAATTTCATAATGGATTCTGTCTTGGATTACAGAACAATAATATTCATTTTGCTGTTATACAGTAGGCAATCACAATCTAAAACTTTAGTATTCAAACTAAAAGAGTCAATGTAATCTGGTAGTATAAAACATAGATGAGAAATTTTTAAGAGATCAGAAAAAAATTCCACATAGAAGAAAAAAATCCTAAAGAAATCCAAAAGTAGATGTTTAGTAGAAATTGGACACCTAGAAAAATAAGCTACAAATAGAATTCTGGATATAAGTAGAAAAATTTGATGACAATTTTATACTTAGGATATATGTTCAGAGATAAATGTTGAGGTTTACTAATGGGATTGTGACTGTGTGGATAGCTTTGTACTTAAAAAATACAAACTGGAGATTTAGGAAGTTGAATAGAAACATGTAGCAGTGGGGGATGTGGAACAGGGGGTATCCACTAAAAAGTCCCATACTCCAGGGAAATGAGAGGCTCTCAGAATACAATGTTGATGACTTTAGCTGAAATACCAACAAAGAGGAAATACAATCTGTAGAGACCACCTGTAGTAGGCATGGGCTCCCCAATTCAGGGATGGGGCCATCCACACATCTCAAAATTTTGAACCCAGAAATATTTCTGTTCAAAGGAAAGATGGGGACAAAAACTGGAACAGAGACTGAAAGAAATGCCATCTAGAGACCACCCCACCTAGGGATCCATCCCTTTGGCAGACACCAAAGGCCCACACTATTCTGATACCAAGAAGTGCTTGCTGACAGGAGCCTACTATGGCTGTTCCCAGCACCTGACTGCAGATACAGCCAACCACCAGACTGATCCCAGGGACCCCAGTTTAAAAGCTAGGGGAAAGACTGATCGAGGTTAAGGGGATTGCAACCCCATATGAATAACAGTATCAACTAACTGGACCATGCAGAGCTCCCAGGAACTAAACCACTAATCAAAGAGTATACTTGGAATGAGCCATGGCTCCAGATTCATATATAGCAGAGGATGGGCTTATCTGAACATCAATGGAAAGAGAAGCTCTTGGTGCTGTGGAGGCTTGATGCCCCAGCATAGGAGATGCTGGAGTGTGAGGCAGGAGTAGGTGAGTGAGTGTGCCCCACTCCCCCAGCTCTCTTAGCAGGRATTTTCAGACCTCAGTGCTAGACACAAGCCTCCCACCATCTGGGGTGGAACACTGGGACCAAGGTGAAGTCCATTGTTCTTCCAGATCTACAGTTTCCTGAATTAAACAGGCTACCTGCTGAGCATTGTGGAGCAGTGGAGCTGACCCTGATGAACAGTCTCTGGAACCTTGGGTGAAAGGTCTTGCCCCAGAAACCTTAAATTCTTAGAACCCCAAATAAACTTTGAGCAGGAAATCTTGTCTTGGCTTCATGTTCCTCTTGCCACCCTGTTCCCTATCCCCAGCTTTCCTTCCAGGGAACCTGATAAACCATTCAAATGTGATTGCTGGTGGCTACTAGTGGGTGGAGGAGCACTCTCATAGGAGAAAGGGGAGAGGTGAGAGAGGTGATGGTATGSGATGTGGGATTTGAGGAGTGGTAATTGAAGGGGAATATCATTTGAAATGTAAATGAATAAAATTATTAATAAAAGAAAACAAAAAAATACAAATTAAAATTTTAGACCTAAGTGTAGAATTTGATTTCAAATAATAAAGTTTTCATAATTGCCGAAAATTTGAAGATTCATTTTGCTAGTTTGCAACTTGTTTAATGGTCTTAAATATTCATATTTCAAGCAAATTGACATCTACCTGAGAGCCCAAACATGAACTTCAGAAGCAACAGAACTCAAGCTTGAGGGCTGAAGAGCAAAAACATTGACTCAAATAATAAAAACAAAAACAGTTACAATATGTGGTTTAAAGGACTTACTAATATAATGTACTGTAAAAGAAAATGGAGGTAAATGTGGGATTTTGTGGGCTGGTGATGTAGCTCAGTTGATAAAAATGCTTASTTAGCAATGGAAATTGTGGATTTAATCACCACCACCTCATAAATTGGTTAGGATATCACAAACCACAGGTGAAGTAGAAAGGTCCTGTGCAAGGAGAAGATTATTGGGTTTTGCTGATGAGCTAGTTTTTCAACTGAAAGGCATTGATAGAGGAAGACATGAAAATATTCTCCTATGACTTCTGTACATGCTCACACTTAAACACATATGTGAACACCTGTATACACATCACCCAGAAAATATACTTATATAACAGACATATGGAAAAAATAAAAAAGTCATTAGGGAAAATACCATGGTTTTAGAAAGTGAACATCTCAAATATAAACCTCCAAATTGGGAATACTAAAACTGTGAGATTTTGAGCAAAAATAGGACRCTGAGACTGGGATTTCACATATGACAGTCCTACTTAAACCACAGTCATAATAAAAATACCATAAAAATCTGCTTCCAYACTACGTTTATAAGGTAGAGATCATAAATGATTTTTTTTATATTTACGTTAATTTAATTTGCTGGTGTCCAAACTTTTGACTCCAAATAGTTATTTACAAAGTTCAATCTCAAAATCCATATGGTTCATTTACAAAAAAGAATGAACAAAGGATAGGAAGRAAGGAAGGAAGAGAAAGAGGAAGGGAGAAAGGAAGGAAGGAAAGAAGGATGACAGACAGACAGAATGGAAGAGAGAGGGGGAGGGAGAGGGAGAGAGAGACAGAGACAGAGACAGAGACAGAGAAACAAAGAAAGAAACAAAGGAACAAAGAACTAAGGAAAGAAAGAAAATTCTACAATCTGCTTTGTATTCTCCATGACTACCAAAACAAGGGCTCCCTGGGTTGGAGGCAGACCAATGTTGTACATGGAGCAGTCTTCTCTCTATCTTGGAGATAGCAGAGAACAGACATCTATATTGGCAAGAAATAATCTTATAATGCATTAAATAAAAACACTATTTTGTGTTGAGCTACACACAGTGCTATCTTGAGAAGCAGGCAGCCCACAGGCTACAGTTTGCCCATGTCTTTTATGCATGTATTCCCAACCGAAATGTCTAAAATCCAAAACACCTCTCCTCATATTTATTATATGTGATTATAACACAGTACTTATAAGAAATAAATAAGAGAGCATAAACAACATAAAGTACCTTAGGTAAAGAAATTATGGAATGTAGTAATTACCTCTGTATTAACAGTAACATTTATTACTATATAATATTATTAGTAGTAATTTTACTATTTTTGTTATTACAGTTTAGGATAACTAAATCTTRTACATAAATCACTGCAACACCAGGTAAAGTAAATGGAAGTAAAAGAGACCAAAATATACAATGGAAAAAGAAATGCTCTTCAATAAATGGAGCTGGTCTAACGGGAAATCTGTACGTAGAAAAATGGAAATAGATTCATATTTGTCACCTTTCCGAAAGCTCAAATCCAAGAGGATTAAGGACCTCAACATAAAACCAGGAACATTGAATCTAGTACCAGAGAAAATGAGAAAGATCCTAGAACTCATTGGCATGAGAGAGGGCGGGTCCAAAAGAAAACATCACTGGCTTAGACTCTAAAATCAAGAATTTATAATGGCACCTCAAGAAACTGGAAATGTTCTGTAAGGTAAAGGACATAGTCAATAAGACAAATCAGTAACCTACAGATTAGGAAAATTCTTCACTAACCCCACATCCAATAGAGAGCTAATATCCAAAATATATAATGAATTCAAGAACCTGAAAACCAAAAACCCAAACTACACAATCAAAAAAATAGGGTATAGAAACAAACACAGAATTCATAACACAGGAATATTGAATGGCTGAGAAGCACTTAAAGAAATGTTCAAATTCCTTAGTGACCAGCAAAATGCAAATCAAAATGTCCCTGAGATTCTACCTTATACCAATCAGAATGGATAAGATCAAAAACTCCTGTGACAGCACATGTTGACGAGGATGTGGAGAAAGAGGTTCTTTCCTCTGTTACTGATGGGATTGCAAACTGGTACAACTACTCTGGGAATCAATCTGGAGGTATCTCAGAAAATTTGAAATAGATCTACCTGAAGGCAGAGCTATACCACTCTTGGGCACATACCCTGAAATGCCCTACCATGCCATAGGAGCACATGTTCCACTGTGTTCATAACAGCCTTATTAATAATAGCCAGAAGCTGGAAACAACCCTGTTGTCCCACAATGGAAGAATGGATTCAGAAAATATTGTTCATTTACACAGTGGAAGACTACTCAGCTATTAAGAATGAAGACATCAGGACTTTTTCAGGTAAAAGAATAGAAATAAGTATCATGTCAAGTGACATGCATGGTATAAGTGGATATGAACCAAAAAAGTACAGAGTACCCATGATACAATACCAGAACTTAAGAAGGTCAACAAGCCTAAAGTACCAAGTGAGGATGCCTCAATCTTACTTGGGATGAAAAAGAAAGCAATCATGGGAATCAAAGGGAGGGAGGGAGGGAGGGAGGGAGGNGGGAGGAACCAGTCTGAAGCTCTGAGGGTCAGCAGAAAAAAATGGAAAAAGGCAATTTTGGGAGGTAGGAGTTGGGGGAACCCTGTAGGCTGTACAAGAGACCTGGGAGGTGAGGGGCTCTCAGGACACAAAGCAAGGGACCTTAGATAAAATGGTGAAATTCCATACAGTTGGGAGAGGGAACTTGTAGAGTTCATTTCCAGTAGAAAGATAGGACATCAAGTAGAGGGTTGTGGTTACCATCCCACAGTCAAAAACTCTGACCCAGAATTGTTTCGATCTAAAAGAACTGCAGGGACAAAAATGGAGAAGAGCCTGAGGGAAAGGAGGTCCAGTGACTGGCCAAAGTTGGGATCTAGCTCAATGAGAAGCTCCAAGGCCTGACACAATTACTGTTAGTATGATGTACTTACAGACAGGAGCCTAGCATGGCTCCCACTGAGAGACCCAACAAGGAGCTCAAAGAATCTGATGCAGATACTTACACCCAACCAATGGGACAAAAGGGGGCAAGGTACAGGATGAGGAACAGTCAGAGGGCAGATGGGAGGGGATTATGACTGGAATGTAAAAAAAAAAGATTAAAGAATAGAAAAGAAAGAAGAGAYAAAGAAAAAGAAAAAAAGAAAAGAAAAATCAGCTTTCTTTAAGAACGCAATCACCAAGAGACTACCCCGGCAGGAGTTGATATCTTACAGTGTAAAGATATTGGTACCATTAAGGGGAATAATATTAAAGTAGTTGGGTAGGAAAGAAACTTGAGGGGAGGAAGCAAGGTATGAGCTTTATTAAGATACATTATATKCCCTGAGTGACAGTAAAAAGAATGTAAACAGGCAACCTCGGGATATAGGTGGTTGGGAGACCCTCTAGAATGCACCAGAGACCTGGGAGGTGAGAGACTCACAGGACTCCAAAGAAGGGACCTTAGATGAAATGCCTGACAGTTAGGAGAGGGAACTTATAGAGCCCATCTCCTGCAGGAAGACAGGGCATCAAATGAGGGAGGGGGGCCACCCCACAGTTACAACTCTGACCCATAATATGAAAGAAGTACAGGTTTGGAAATGGAGAGGAGTCTGAGGAAAAGAAGGTTCAGTGATAGGCCCAAAGTAGGATCCAGCTCAAGGAGAGGTCCCATGGCCTGACACTATTACTAAGGCTATGGAGTACTCACAAAAAGGGGCCTAGCATGATTGCACTCCAGTAGACCCAACAAGTAGCTGAAAGAGTCAGATGCAGATATGTGCACCCAACCAATGGATAGAAGCAGGTGACCCATGTTGTTAAATTAGGGAAGGYTGAAAGAAGCTGAGAAGAAGGGCTATAGGAGGGCTAGTAGTCTCAATTAATCTGGACCCCGAGATTTCTCAAACACTGGACCACARAAGAGTCCACTGATATGAGGCACCAAACACCATACAGTTGAGGACTGCAGGGTCCGTGTTCATTCAGAGATGATGGATCTAACCCTCAAGAGACTGGAGGCCCCTGGGAGTTTAGGTGGGGTGGGAGGTAAGGACATTGATGTGGAGAGAGGGGTATGGGGAAGAGGTATGGGATGTGGAACAGAAGGAGAGTGGATGGGGGTGGAAAGGAATAACATATGGAGTGTAAGTATAAATTAATTAATTAATTAAAAATTGAAATTATCAAACAAAAAATTCATTTTTTCAAGAAAACTTACAAATATATTATTTATCAAATATGGAAGAAAAAAGCATATAATTAGTGGCTCTGATATACAATAGATTAGCAAAGTTTTATAGATCAATATGTACAAAGGTCAATTCTAATCCAATTACCATAGTAGCACCAGTTCAATAAAAAAAAAATGCAGAAACCCACAAGGAAATAGGAAACATTTTGAACACTGATGACTTAAGTAAATTAAGGTAGAGAAATTTACAAGCTCAACAACTTTTACTTTGTAGACATATAAAAATAATCTAGTAAAGCATAGAGCTCAGTCAAACACAGAAGGCATGGTAGGCCACCAAGAAAGCCTAAGCCTGCTTTCTCCCAGCTTGTGGTTCCTGTTTGTTCTCACCATTATGCAAAAAGTGAATAAATAAATAGGCATAGGCCAAAATAGRGTTAAAATACACCTTGTATACTGGGGAAAATAAGAGTTCAAACAGAAAACATAGAAATACATATTGAAACCAGAATTATGTAATAATTGGTTTTTGTAAAACATAGATAGAAATCTCACATCATGGTCATATAAATTTATTAATCAATCACTCATTTGTACTGGCTGGTTTTGTGAGTCAACTTGACACAGGCTGGAGTTATCACAGAGAAAGGAGCTTCAGTTGGGGAAGTCCCTCCATGAGCCCCAGCTGTAAGGCATTTTCTCAATTAGTCATCAAGTGGGGAGGGCTCCTTGTGGGTRGTGCCATCTCTGGGCTGGTAGTCTTGGGTTCTATAAGGAAGCAAGCTGAGCAGGCCAGGGGAAGCAAGCCAGTAAGAAACATCCCTCCATGGCCTCTATATCAGCTCCTGCTTCCTAACCTGCTTGAGTTCTAGTCCTGACTTGCTTTAGTGATGGACAACAGTGTTGAAGTATAATCTGAATAAACCCTTCCCTCCCCAACTTGCTTCTTGGTCATGATGTTTGTGCAGCAATAGAAACTCTGACTAAGACATCATTCAACTAATATTTAGTTAGATGTTTAACATATGTCTGACAGTGAACCAAGATACATATTTGCTTTAATTGTGCTCTGAAACATAATATCTGTACATGGTAGGTGTCTTGCTGTTGTAAGGATTGATATATTTTTTTGTTCTAAAAAGACCATGACCTAACCCTACAAAAGGGTTTGATTTACATGGTGAATATAGTTTGGGGTACAACCAATATATTATTGAAAAATKTCTAGGTCAAAGGATGGAAAGATATCTCAGCAGTTAAGAGTATTGCCTCTTCATTCAGGAGATCTGGGTTTGATTAATAGTATCTCCAAGTGCCTCACAACAGTATGTAATTCTATGTCCAGGGTAGCAGAACCTTGTGAGGTACTGCATGTATATGGTGTACAAACGATAACCCGTGCAGGCAAAATACCCACATCTAAAACTAAGCAAGAACGAAATTGTGTCTGCTTCATTCATATACGGTTATACTTCTAAAAGAATAGCTGCATCAAGTTTTTATAACCACAGTATTTGTGCATAAAATATTCTCACAATAAAAGAGACTTATTTGAATGTTTGAGGAGGGTGAGGAAATATATAGAGAGACAATTAAAACTAAAAATCATCTGAGGAATCATATGGAAAGCTACTACACTAGGACACTTCATACAAACACACACATAAACAAACACACACACACACACACACACACACACACACACACACACACACGACAGAAATCTAAAGGAAATCACCAAATAAGAGAAGACAAAGTATTATGTCATCTCTAGACACCAAATGAACCTGCCAGCCCCAGGAATATGTTAAATATATTTGTTTTTTGCCAAAGGACATCAATGGAAACCCCTAAATGTCTCGGGCTATTCTCAAGCCTATTGGGTTTTCTCTCTAGAAACTGATAGTAAAATCATATTTCTAAGAACAACATCTACTTATTTCATTGAACATGGAGAAATTGAACTGGTGCAAACCTAGAGCCCTTTCCCCTACTGAACAAGGTTGTGTATGTATTACCCAATAGGCATTTTACAGCCTACAGAAGAGAAAGGTAAATACCAATACAGCTGTAAAGCCTCAATTTACAAAAGTGATCATCTAATCCTTTTTTTGAACAATAGTGGCACAAAAATTATAAGAATAATCTGATTGGATTTAATGCTCACTCCATGAGTTGGAATCCATGACTCATGATGCTTGGGTGATCAAGAGCCTGACACTACATAGGACATTGACCTAAGGGAAAATCAAATATATTGGTCTGCTAAATAAATTCTTCTACATACATAAATCAGCATCTTGCTCAACATTATGGAACTTTCCTTCTGCAGTAAAGGGGAATGAATACAGAGACCCAAAATTGGACAATGTGCAGTTAAGTCTCAGACCTTGGACTGATTATCCTTTAATGAGTAGTCTCCAAATAATTCTACTCCTCAGTGCTCAGATAACCTTGAGGAAAAGGAAGCAGAAAGACTGCAAATGCCAGTGGCGTGGATGACACCAASGATACACTGCCTTCCAAACACAACAGGACTGATTCATATATGAACTCACAGATACTATGGCAGCATACASAAGGTCTGCATAGGTCCAAGTCAGGTAGCATCCCAGAACTGACAGGGGGAAATGGATATAACCTCCTATCCCTGGCCAACAAGCTATCTCCTACTAACAAATGCTCTTTTTATTTTATTTTATTATTTTATTTTATTTTATTTTATTATCTATATTCTTTGTTTAAATTCCAAATGCTTTCCCCTTTTCCAGTTTCCCCATCACCATATGTCCCATAAGTCCTCTTCCCTCTGCCCAATCCCCAATCACACCCATCCCATTTCTCTGTCCTGGTAATCCCCTACAATACTGGATCAAGCCTTTTCATGGACAGGGCCCTCTCCTTCCTTCTTCTTGGGAATCATTTGATATGTTAATTGTGTCTTGAGTATTCAGAGCTTCTGGGCTCATTAATATCCACTTACCAGTGATTGCATTTCCTGTGTATTCTTTTGTGATTGGGTTAGCTCACTTAGTATGATATTATCCAGTTCCAATCATTTGCCTACAAATTTCATGAATTCATTACTTTTAATTGCTGAGTAGTATTCC
>BDUI01001284.1:160076-171788 GCA_002335545.1 Apodemus speciosus
GGGGGGGGGCGGGGAAGCCAGGAAAAAGGGAAATGAAATGTAAATAAAGAATATATTCAAGAGAAAAAAAAGAAAAAAAAGGGAATGCTAGAAGAAATCTTGAGCACTCCAAAAGAAAACAAAACAGAAAACAGAAGACAAAACAAAACAAACAACAAGAAGAAAAAAAKCAAAGAGAAAAAACAAACAAACAAACAAACAAAAAACACCCTTTGATAAAAACAGTCCTTAGAAACCCAATGCCCTGTCTTGAAAGTCTGTGTGGAAGGGAGTCAGTATCCTTGGAGAATGAAGACTATACAAGCATATACCATTTGCATGCTTTGTAGAGGTTGTCATGGCTGAAAGGTCCATGGTGTGGGTCCAGAAGACTCCCCACATCTCTACTGGCAGCTCCCTGCTCCCTACTGAGCTCTGCAAATGCAGCACAGCTTACATTTGCAAAGATCTTGGACTAGGGACCAAGACCCTAGATTCTGTCATTAGCCAGCGAGTACTCTTGAGAAAATAACTCCCCTCTCCCTAATTCCTGGGAACCACCACTTATATAGGAAGTAGATGTGATGCAGTCAAAAGCCCCTGTCCTCAAGAAGGAAAGGTGCCCTTTCACCATTCTGGACCTAGCTGTTCTCTCTCCCATTTCCACTCTGCTAACATAATACTAAAAGGTCTAGTGCTTTATCAGTCAGCCACTGCATTGCTCAGGCCTAGAATACAGCTGTTGCTATGACCAAATGCACTCAAGACCCACAGCAAAAGGGAAGAGAGCATTGAAGATAGAAAGATCGTCCTAAAAAAAAAGCAGTGGATGAAAGAGTGTAGGAAGTGACTGTCTATATAACATCTCTCTAAATGGCCCACCTTTTGCCTCTCCACAAGAAACAGATAACAAAAAGCTGCCACCCATAGAGCCAGAAAATGCATCGTTCCTTGTTCTCGGATGAATGCAGGTTGCTAATAGCACCGATACTTTTAGAAATTCAAAGATACGGAGTCTCGAGCTTGAGAGGAGCCTGTCGGGACGCRAAGCCTTCTCCCTCCTTGAAAGTGCAAACTGGTTGGGCTTGAGCTGTGTATAATTAAGATGCAGGGGAAATGAAATACACAGAAATGCATAGGCACAGAAACACTCACACGGGGGCCGGCCCCTCTATCCTATGGCAGAGAGGACAGATTGTAATGGACATGATGTGGTACAATCATTAAACATCTCTCCAGCTTATTTGCGTGCAGTGTCTCAATAATGTGTTATGAGGTGTGTTTGTAATTGCTACTGCTGATAGTGGTCCTTGAAAGGGAAATGGAGTGTGTCTAAATGCAGACAAAGCTACTTAGCGCACCAGGACAAGATGAGATGTTCCTCACAAGGTCCAAATGGGATACTCAGGGCTTCTTCCACTCATGACTTGGGAGAGAGAGAAAAGAATAATCTATCTCAATTTTCTCAGCTCCAGAAACAATATTTATAAAATGGAAGGTGATTTCAGAGCTCATTTATTTTCCTGGTTCGCAGTCCCCACTCTCTACTGACATCATTTTCTAACCAATTTTACTTCCAACAATCGCAGGAACAGCCTCAATTCTATTTGAAATCGTTAAAAGCAAACCCATTCTATTCCTTGTCTTTAAGTCCCATCTTTAAAAAAAAAAAAAAAAGTTTAATTTCTGCACTGCCCTTTTCCAGAAGCAATATTCCAGGAAGCTAAACAGCCATGCCACTCCTTTCCATTTCCTTCCCTCCCCCTAATTCCCTATATTTCCATAAATGTAGACAGATACAGACCCCTCCCAGATTCTGTTGTTAGGCACTCTATCCAATTCCGGGGTAAGCAAGCCCATATATATATCCCACCTATAGGCAGCAAGTAATTGTGAGAAAATTGTCCTGCAAACAATAGGCATCCTGGAAATGAAACAGCCCATGGATTTTTAAAGTCACAGAAAGATGGACAGAACCATCTTTCCTCTCTAGTCAAGCAAAAACTAAAGTACCATAGGAAATAGCAAACACAAAAACCAGAGAACACATCTCAGCACCATAGGCATGGAAGTTGTCCTTTATGGGGGTTGGGGTGGCAAGTATTAGGTCCCCCCCCTTGCTGTGTTCTTCCCCTGACCTCCCAGCACAATGACCACAGAGAAAAAGAGCCAAGGTTAGCACCCCATGTTAGTTCTTATAAGAGTCTTGCTAACCCTGGGGTAATTACCACATTTTCTCCTTAGTTCTCAGCAAACCATCTATTCTAAAATTCTGGGGAGTTTGGGTCAAACTGACTGGCTACACACACACACACACACACACACACACACACACACACACACACACACACACACACGCACCTCAGCAGAAGAGATGATTGCAAGACTTAACAACTCTCTTTCATGAGTTTCATGTAAAAAGAATTCCTAAAGGTCAGTTTCACGAAGGTACAACTATCCAGACTCCAGTGTGCTGCAGTAAGAGGTGAGAACTTGAATGACTTGGGTGGGGGAAGGGTCACGTTTTTGTTTGTTTGTTTGTTTGTTTGTTTGTTTGTTTGTTAAGCCTTCTCTCACTGGTGCATATCATTTCCAAGATAGAATCAGACAAATTGTCCCCACCCCTTAGGCATTCCAGAAGAGGTCGTGGTTTAAAGGATTTGGAATTCCAGAGTCTCAAACAAACACATGCCAGGTTGTTTGTTTCCACTCTGAAACATGGGAACGTTTCAGAGTGCCAGGGGACCATGTAGGATGGGCATGGACTATGCTATCCTGATGTACCCAGCATGCAGAACAGAGGCCTATGGAAATCAAGGACAGATTTAGACAGATTCTACATTAGCAAGTCCCAGAAACACCAGGACAGGGCCTCTTTGTCCCAAGGGCAAGAGACACTACCAACTGCTTACACTTTATCCCCCTAATGTCATGTCATGTACTGTGATGGACATCTAGTAGCTAGTCACTGAATATTTGTGAAATTCAATTTAATCATTACTAACAGCAAGGAAGAAAAGAGAAAAAAAAGCAAGGGCAAGGGCAGAGAGGACTAACTGCTTGTTCTCCAGGCTGCTTTGAAAGGGGATGCCTTTCCAAGAAGCCCCCATGTGGCTTTTACTCCTGACTTCAAACTGCAGCCAATCAAACCAAAAATAAACTATAACAAACTACTTCAAACTGCACAGGAGCTCGGCCTTGAACCAATCCCTGTGGGATTTCTGGCTTCATCGCTGTGACAGTGTAAAGTGCATCGTAAGGGCCTTTGAAAATGAAGGGAGCGGATACAAGTAAATAGGAGCTTTCTTGGAGCTCCCTTTTCTCTCCCTTTTCTCCCCAGACAAGTGTTCTTATCTGGTGATTGCCATCTTTCCCCCACACACGATGAATCACGGTTCTTCTCCAGCTACTGCATTGTTTTGATTTTTGCTTATACATTATTCACAAAGACTCTTTGTGCTTGTGTGTGTGTGTGTGTGTGTGTGTGTGTGTGTGTGTGTGTGTGTAGTACATGTATAGAGGTCACAGGACAATCTCATTTACCTGACCTTGTTTAAGTCTCACCTTATTTGAGACTGTGTCTTGCTGCCCACCACTGTATTTGCCAGGCTAGCTGGACTGAAAGCTTCTGAGACTTCCACTCCTGCCTCCCATCTCCCATAAGAATGTTGGAGCTACAGACGGGTGCTACTGTATACCTTTCCTGCATAGGTCCTGAGGATCTAAACTCCAGGGCTCGTATGATACATGCTTTACTCACTGAGCCATCTCTCTGGCCTTGCTTTAACCATTTTAATTTTAATTTTTAAACAAGCCATGAGATACACCACAACCAACAGGATAGTCCCCTAGAGAGGAATGACTTGTACAATGGGTGCCTTCTCCCCTGTGAATTTGCACACACCCCCTTTGTATTCTTCCCTCCTCGACAGAGGACTCTCTGTTGTTTGCGCTCTGGTATCCCATTCCATCACCATGCCATGAAAGATAGTCTTCCCCTGCCTTCTTGCTCCTGCCTGGGAATCAAAAGTCCTCCAAAAATGTTCTTCCCAGAAAGCAATGAACCAGCCTCAAGAAGCAAGAGAGCAAATACTGCTATTGCTTTCTTAACCTAACCACTGTGTGTTGTCACATATGTCCTGGACCTCCTCGTCATCAGCTCCTAAGATGCTCCTTGGGCGTTTAGTCACATGCAACCTTGAATGAGTTCTTTAGCCTCGCCTTACAGACTTCCAGAGACACTGTGTAACAGTGTTGGGAGAAGGTCCTGCATGACGCATAGGACAAGAGCAGGCACAGTGCTCGTATGGAGGGGATGCTGCTATGGAAAAGACGAGGCTCTAGAATCAGCTGGTCATTATCATAGATCATAGTCTTCAGTGGAAGAGGTAAACACTCTCCACCCAGGTTCCATTCAAACCCTCACACCTGAAAGGGTAACTACCTCTGAGCCAGCTAAGTACCCAGTGAATAGGAGTATAACTGGTACCCTGTGACTTGCTGGCCTGCAGTTTCCTTTATGAAGTAGATCTGTCTGAGCATCCTCACTGGCCCACACCAATCTGTCAGTCCTTGATGTCTCCCCAGGCCTTCTCCATCTCGCTATCCCCCAGTTCTTGGCTGCGATCATCGGATGTCACCAAAACCTTTACCCATCACACCATTCCATCATTACATGTCTCTGCAGCTGTTACTTAGTGGTGCGTGAAACCTAGAAGTCACCTAAATGACCGCTGAAAATGTAATTTTAGTCTAGACAAGCCAGCCCTACCCAATGATATTGAAATACACAGCTTGAATTTTTTTTAAAAGGTCTGTTCAAACACTTCCCAGTAAACAAAAATCTTCTTCCCAGCAAGTTCCTCTCTAGAATGTGTCAGTATCCACAGGACTGCAAAGGTTCTACCTCCTTGCTGTCTTATTAGATTTTAATTACTTAACCAGGAAACCAAGACATTAGAGTGAATATTTGAGCTGAGGTGTGGTAGCACACACCTTTAATTCCATTCCTTTTGGCGGGGCAGAGGCAGGAGGATTTCTGAATTCCAGGACAGCTAGGACTACACAGAACAATTCTGTGTTAGGGAAAAAGAAAGATTAAAGAAATAAAGGAAGGAAGGAGATTATAGATAGATAGATAGATAGATAGATAGATAGATAGATAGATAGATAGATAGATAGATAGATAATAGATAGATAGATGATAGATAGACAGACAGCCAGACAGACATAGACATAGAGACAGAGACAGAGACAGAGACAGAGACAGAGACAGAGACAGAGACAGAGACAGAGACAGAGACAGAAGACATATAGATATATTTACCTGGAAGTTTCTCAACATTTCCTCTTGAAATTTTAGAAATCAATGAGGCAAGTCCAGCAACGGTAGCTTCAAGGTGTCCATAAGGACAATAGGAATGTCTCTGTTACCTCCGCGTTCCTTCAGGCTGCTCTGTGGAGCCTGGCAGCTACTGAGAAGGCATACAAGGAGAGTGTGGGACTGGAAGCAACCCAAGCTCTATAGGGTTGGATGGATTGCAAGAAAGCCTAGAGAAAATCAGCAGATAACAGACCACGGGCATAGACAGTCCCGAACCCAGGGGAGAGTGTCACTCAGGATGGAGGGCTCCCCAGAGAAAGGCAGCCGGGATTGATACAAACATTAAGAGAGAATAACCTGTCTCGGTGCTGGGAGGAAGTGCTGGAAAGCTAAGGGCAGACGAACTCTTCTCTAGCTAGAAATAAGGGCAACTAAATTCTTTGTGGTGACCTAAGGGGACTGGCACCTGCCCCAGGAGGGAGGACCACAATGCCATCTCGACTCTCTATAGCTCTCACCTCAAGGCAGCCAACAGCTGGTCTTCAGTGTCAGCATACAGACAGTGAGAAAATTCTCAGAGAGGGTACCAGACGCTAGAAAGAAGAAGGCTACAAACACTCACGAGGGGAGGGGTGCGGGGCGGGGGGGAGACACTGTTGAGACTGAGCTGCTAGATGAGACCGAGGGCAACTCAAACAAAAATGACAACAGCACTTAATGATATTCAATTACAGCACGAGAAAGCCTTTCTGAGACTAAAAAAAAATCATAATTTTCAAACCCAAAAGCTCAGCAGCTGAGCTGCTGGAAAGGATGGTTGCTGTAGAGACCTAAATTAGTGACTTCTAAGATCACGCAGAAAATAAAAGAAATATCACAAGAGCAAAAATACAAAGAAACAAAAACCAGGGGCAAAATAAATTTGGAGAACAAGACCCTAGAGACTGGACTTGTAGATACCAGTAATATCAGGATGAGGAAGAGAGATGGAAAAAGAATCAATGAGAATTAAACAAATAAAGGCAGGCATTTTCGCTGGGTCAGAGAAAGGTTTGAGCTTGTGAATGGCACCGGGCTCTGTATAGGAGTTACAGGAAAGGATGTATATCAAGGTGGGCATCCAGCATCTGAAGATGAGAAGAAATCTTCACACACATCCTGCAGAGCGAAAAGATACCCGCACCGTAATTACACGTGGGGCTTTCCTGCCACCTGCAAGGCTCGGATCCGGGACACAATGAAAAAAATCCCACCAACTGCCAGACACCCAAGCCAGATGTCGTCCACCTGCCCAATGTGTAGAAGAGTCACAGAAACACAAGAAGGGCTCAGACACTATAAGACCCACTTACCACCAGCTAAGGAGACTGCTGAAGACCCCCACCCACACAAAGAAAAGAATTTCAACAGAAATCTCAGGCTGGGTGAGATGTAAATGCCCAACGACCTTGTGCTGTGCCTTCTGATTTGACCAGTTGAGTCTAAGACAGGTAGCTAGTGGACGTAGGAGACACAAGTGATTAATGGGAGCACTTGGGGGGACAAAGGGAGTATTCTGGAAAGAAAGACTTAACATTTAGTTCTAGAAATGTGAAATGGCCTCAACAATGGGATGAGTCAAAGCTTTCAAAGGGAAGGAGGAGAGCGAAAGATTTGCAAGTATCTTTAGGATGATAAACTCCTTAGGAGGGTCTTCTAAAAGGTAAACCAGCCATGGATAGAATTATGAACAGTACTGTTAAACAAAGGCTCACTAGAGAACAGTGTGTACAAGACAAATAGCACTTAAATACCTGAAAAACACGGTACATTCACCAGCAAAATGTATATCACCCAAGTCGACACTTGGAAATGAAAGACAAGTACCATGTGCAACTGTGCTTGCCAAGAAGTAGGTCCCAGCGTTTTAGATCAAAGAAGGTCTCGTTTACACAGTAGCTTGATCGACAGGGAGGCTCTTCTCCTCTATTTGTGTATAGACCAATGGCCCTTCGGTCACGTGGTCCTGCCATTCCTGGAATATGACTACTTGCATTTATCTGGCAGAGAGAATGAAGATGCTCTTTACATGAGCGCTTGTCTCAAGATATGGCCTTGGACTCATCTGTCTCATCCCATTCTACAGCCCAGAAGTAGCTGGTACAAATGCAGTGCAAAGTGGGAAGGACATCTTGTTGTGTGCCCAAAGAGAAGCTAGGATTTGTTGAGCAACAAGCATCTGAGGGCACATCCAACCTCTCTGGTATATACTTGAATATAAAATCGCAACTGGGCCCCCTTGATGCCCTTTAGACAGGCAAGATGAAAAATTTAATATTGATAACCAAAGAAATGCTAAGGAAAGAGTTCTCTCTTAATTCTCTAAGGAGCATATGGATTATTTAGTGTTTTATAAATCAATCTTTAAAGTCCATTAATATAAAAAAGCACAACATTTTTTTAACTCAGCATTTCTCTATCAACAAATGCATCCCAGAGAAGCAAAGTCCCCAGGATGTAACAACAAATGTCTAGAGATATGCATTGCAGTTCTGTCTGTAGTAACAAGAGATGAGCGCCACTGTGRAGGCTGAATAACATAAGTCATTTAGATACCACAGAATATTATACTAAAAATAAGGGACCAGCTGAAAGAGGATACCTATCATATACAGTTAAGCAAAGAGAGAGACACAAAAAAGCATATTTAATAGGGTACTCTCATATTCTCCCTTTTAGTTATGACCAAAGCAAATCTATAAATACATCTATATGTGGTTTTGTGTATATAGAGAGATATAGATATAGGTAACACAGAGATAAAGTAAAGGATTGGAGTTGGTATGTCTGGATTGTTATGTTGCTCACCCAAAATGGAATAATGGGAGAAAGGTCAAGGATGAGACAAATGGACCAGATCAAGGAGCAAGTAGAGAGAAATAAGCTGCAAGGAGAAAAACAGAGCGCATAGTCCTCCATGTATGGAATTCAGTCATAGTTTTCGAATCCTACTGTTGAAGTTGGTGCTTTATGAGTGCCCTCCCATCTCCCCTATACCTAGCCCTTTTCTCGACCAGCCTAGACAGAAATTTGGAGAGAGGTACAGAGGATCAGCCACAAATCCCATGAAGAACCGTGGATCTATCAGCGTTGGATCTGTAGCTGGTACATGGAAGACATTTTCTAGTGCCCGAAGACACCATCTATAATGTTGCCATGTGTACTCCGGTCCCTGAACCCCAATGCTCAGCACGCCCTTCCCAAAACAAAACAGCCCAGAGTTTCTTTCAGCCATGGCCTCTGCCAAGATTTCTCCAGAAAAGATGCAAGACGGGCATATGCCTTCCCTAGTGTCTAAGAGACACTGGTTGAATTAAGGATGAAAACAAATAGCCTGGAAAAGCCATAATCAACTTTGCTGAGAATATGGATCATTCTCAGTGGCTCTCCTTTAGGTCAAAGGTTGAGAACAGGGCACTGCCAGCTTACACARACTCGACCCTTTAATCTCAGTTCGCACACTCTTGAGTTGTTAAAACCCAAACATCTCACCAAASGAAAGTCCTCAGCCAGGAGCATACAATGTTTCCAGTTGGGGAAATCGGTTTRCTTCCCAACATACTCTCCTCTCAGAGCACAAAGAAGCCATGGCTTGATTTTCACACCCTTCCACGATTGGCCCACTCTTGGTTTCCAGTGTAGTTCTGGATATGTGAACGGAGTCTCACCACCTCCGGAGGACCTGCCTTGCTTTTGCCTGTACCCACAACACCTCCTCTCTAAACTCCCGGAAGAACTGACTTTCTATCCTACAGCAAGATACCGTAGATGAAGTTCTGTCATAATGACGCTGATCATGTTCTTTCACGTGCATCAAGCATAGTGTGGGTGGGCGGGTAAGATGGTGGGAACCACCCATCTGTGCTTCTTCTCATACTACTGTTCCCATCAGACCTGCTCTGCTACCTAACCTCCACAGAGGACCGTGTTCAGAAGCCTCCCAGCTTCCTAGAAGTGGCATTCCTAACCCTAAAGCAAAGAAGCCAAGAGATATGTCCCATTTTCTATCTTTAGCCATAGCTAAAAGATAAGAAAAGATAAGAACCCAAAAGGTGAGGGAAATTAAAATGGGTGTGAGAACCAAAGAATGGCAGCCAGCGCAGGCTTTCTCTGCAGACACATTACCATGGGCTCTTATTACGAGGCAGATTTTGAACAAGTGGCCAGTGACTCTGACAGTTRAARGCCTAGCTCTATAGGATGTCMCGACTATTTGACTCKGACATGTAGGATGAAAGCAGCCATGGACAAATTTGTAGTAGAAACGTGACTGCATCCCAATAAAACTTTACTGACAATAAAAATCGGAATTCATATAATTTTCATTGTGACATGACCCTCCTCCCACTTCACCTATGTTGTCCAGGAGCTCCAACAAGTTTGATTTGAAGGCTGACCCCAAGATGACCTAAGGCACAGGGCAGGCCTCCATGCTGACTGGGTGGAAGCTACCATGCGAGCTCCTCAGTCAGCCCATTTCTCTACTGACCTTGACTTTTCCTCTCCCCATATCCTCATGCTAGTGTCGTTTTTTTTTTGTTTTGTTTTGTTTTTTTGTTTGTTTGTTTTTTTTTTTTCTGAAATAGCAGACACTCTGGGGACAAGTGGATCCCAGAAAATGCTTCTTCAAAAATCACTAAGATGATTTTAAAAGGCCGGACTAAATCCTTCCTCTTCTAATGAGAGGGCCTGTGGAATAACAGGCTCCCATTCTGGCGAAGCGGCTTTAAGGGTGAGATTAAACTTCAGCCAGAGTTTCCTGAGCTAACAGAAAAGTGGTGTGGTCAGGGGAGAAATCAACCTTGCAGAACAACTCTGAGTAAATCCAAAAGCAACCGTCACCCACTTTTATCCCCGGGAAGCCCTGGGAAGATTTGCTACATTCCYCTGACCTCACATTCCACTTTTACTTAAAAGAGAGAAAATATTTCTAGACATCTCACAGTCTTCCATCAGAATGCCCCTTTCCCCAGGTCTATCTTCCCAGTGCAAGCAGCTGTGTAGCGTATCCAAGAGGGAGACAAGGTCCCACGTACAAACGTGGCACACTCTACCCACACTCTACCACTCCCTCAGAACGCKTTCTGGTCAGGGAAGGCCAGACCCTCGCTCAGGCACCTGTTTCTGTACTTTACTCGCCCTGAAGGCTTCCACACACAGCAGTGACCCAGAGCTGCCTGGGACAGGTGAAGTTGTCCTCTCTCCCGCCATGTTGGATAGGGAAGAAACAGGAAAGCTCTTAAAAACATTCACCAGTTGCCCCATGGAACCACATCCTGGACTCTGGCTTCATATGATCTGTGCTAGCGTGCCMATTAATGAGTTCTACTACCTTAGGCATGTTATTGGGCTTTCAGTAACCTTTATCTTATGAACGTCCCATATTCATAAGATAAAGATAGCTAGCACATCACCTGGCTTAGATGCTGTTTTGTCTGCAAAGYAGCAGCCAAGCAGTTTTTATGAATGAATGTTCTGGGGTCCATGGCTGACTCTCAGCCTGCCTACCTCAAGGCGTGTCCTGAAGTGTACCCAAGGTGTCCTCCAGACCACCCTGCCTACAATATGCAGAGCCACTTGGGGCAGGAAGAGCTGGCATCTCAGTTATCTGGGAGCACACAGTGTACCTGCCCATAGGAAGATGCCCTGTTTGGTGGGGATGGGTAGGGGAATACAGGAAAACCCAGATKCCCACTGCATCTCCCTGAAGGTCAAAGTAACAAGTGCTACAAAAATAAATTGGCCAGATMTTTCATTTCCTYGGCAATTTACCCCACCCCCTAATTTCACCATTACCCCAAAATCCTATAATTCCTCTCTCTTCACAAGTACTCTACACCCCTGCATTGGGCCCCAAAGTGCTTCTTCCTAAGATCACCTGCTTTATTCCATCAAGGGCCCTGACATGTGACAATACATGACATCACTCTGACCTCTTTTGAACCTTAAAAGCAACATGCATGCGTACTTGCAAGCATGCTGGTGCACGCGCGTACACACACATACACACACACACACCACACAATTTAATGGAGGCGCAACAAACATAATATGCTTCATGTGATGGGGAACTGGAGAGTCGGGGCACAGATAGGAGAAAGCAAATGACACACTATAAAAAGAAGTAAGTATAAAAAGGAGAAGAAAATCTCATAAACACAGCTCATTCATGGTTAATAGCAGGTATTTGTTTTGAGTGCTAATAATCTAATTAGCAGTCAAACCACTGCGTCTTCTATTGTCAGCTGATCTATAATTACTGCTCCATGCTGAGTATTTTCCGGGCACACTATAGCTTTCAACTTCTCAGCACAAACAACCAAATAATTGGTGTTATTATGCTAGATATAGGACGATTCCTCTCTGAGGGA
>BDUI01001285.1:34860-60014 GCA_002335545.1 Apodemus speciosus
GGGGAAGCCTGCAAAGCTAGGCCACTGAAGAGAATGAGTGAATCCAGGTACTAGGTGTGCTGAGGGTGTTTATTTCCATTCAGTTTGTTTATTTATGACCTTCTAATATATATTTATTTGTTTATTTTGCAGTATTAGAGATTGTGTGTAGTGTCTTTCACAAGTTCTTCCACTGTGTCAAGTCCACTGGCCAAGCAATGGTCTTTATAAGCCATAGAAAGAAGGGTGGAGTATATATACTATTTCCCCAACTGCTGTAGGTGTGCTGTCAGAAAAGGCTTGCTCCTGAGCTTGAATGGTGTGACAGCTCCTGGATTTCCCCACCTCATTTAAATAGGTTTCTTAGTGTTGCATACATTCTTTTTTAGGACTTTTGGCTGGCCAACATCCTTCTTGTGTTATGTCCAGTCCTTACTTGGCATAAGTAACAGCATAAGAGAAAGCTTTATTTYCCCGGTAATTCACTCAAATGCACGAAAATGACTTCTATTGCTCATAAGTTCCTTGGCTCGGGTAATCTTTCTATACCCCAAGCCCATCCTTCTCTCCCACAGGAGATAGTGCATGACTATTTTAATTTACGTMGAGATCGGGCTGGCATGAGTTACACGCACAAATAACATGGCAGTGAGGGTAGAAAAGGGAAAAGGAGATACGTCCATCACTAAGTATTTATGCCGTAAAAGCTCACAATTCATTGGTGCTATGCACTAAGAACAGAGAAATTGCTATTTGCTAATAAACCCCTGAGATGCTCTCAGATGCTAATGCTCCATTCGCCAAGATGCTATCCAAAGGTTGATACAGAAACTCTTTATGAGTTAACCACTCATCGTCTTGAAAATATACCTTCTATGATCATCTTCCAAGTTTTTCTCCGTCTTCTACATCATTTGCTTCAGAGCACAGCTCATTCCTGCCTCAATACTCTGCTCAAGGATGTTCTAGACATCTTGTGGTTCTTTGTCATTCCTTACCATTGCATACCTTATGCATATATGCTTATGCTGGTCACATTTTTCAATATAATAATCTTATTGATTCTTTAGGGATTTCTATTCATGCACTCAGATCACACTTACTTCCCAATCTATGTGGATTGTATCTTTAATCAGGTGATAAATTTCCAAGAGTCATTCCCTGGATAGCCAGACCAGTACTTCCAAAAATATCTAAGACATGAGGCATAAATGCAAATGCTTTTATGTAAATAGATATTCTATTAAACACCTTTTTATTATCGTAGAGTTTACATAGAAAAGAAATAAAATGTAACCACGATTGAGGGAGAAACAGAGACTAAAACATAAAAATCCCTTATGTCTGTATTATTGACAGCTTTTTCTATTGCACTTTGCTTACCTTTGCTTCCTTTATTCATCTTGGCTTTTGTTTGCTTTTTTTATTAAATGAGAGAAAGATAAGCCTTTAAAAATGCTCATAAGATCAATATTTTAAGTAGCCATAAAGCCCTTAGAGTTCAGCAGGGCCATAGTGTGCAAGCGTCTTTGACAATGGTGAATGCTTGTCCCTTTCTCAGCATGGGAGGTAGGTAAGGGAAATAGGTGTCATAGTTAGGACAGTGTGGACACTTGGTCATGCTGCTCATACCCTAGCCTTAAAATTGCTTGATCACTTACAAAGGTGCTGCTCTGAGAATCAAGCAGCTGTTGTTAAGAGACATAGCTGTGTTGTTATTTGCTTTAAACTATAAACATGTATTGGTATGGACATGATACCTAACATAAACAGTGGGCATCACACACATACACACACACATAAACAGAGAGAAAGACACACATGCATACATATTTTGTATGTATGTAGCATACAAATAGTGGCAAATATTTTAATGATACCTACCTAGACAGCTTTCATTCATTTCATTCATAGTAGAGATAAATGAGAAGGCACTGGCATTTATTTAACACTTATTATGTGCYGAGGATTTATTTAACCCATAATTTTGAAAGCTGCTACATAGCCACAAATGACACGGTTGTGACAAGCAAATGCAGACTTTTGTCCAAATCTATGAGCGCTCTATATTGAAGTGAAAAAGTCAGACGTGAGCCAAACTTGTAATTGCAACAATGTAAGGACTGAGAGGAAGGTATACCATATCATATATATATATATATATATATATATATGTTAAATACCATATATGGTATTTATGGTACCATTTATGGTATATATATATGTGTGTGTGTGTGTGTGTGTGTGTGTATATATATGTATATATATACATACATATATATATATATATATATATATATGTTAATGTTTAAGGAATTTGCCCAAACACACAACTGGCAGGTATTGCTCTATGCCTTTCTAAGACAGTGCAGCTTGGCGTGTCACTGACCTCAAGGCAGCACTGAAATAATAGCCTAGTAAGTATTCCTATCCAGTTAGTAAAGAAAAGTTGCCTTTGCGTACAAAAGACACACCGGGCATTTTTCTGGCCTCACAGAGTTTCTAGCAGACCAGGAAATTGAAAGGAGATGAGGTTTCCCATGATGCCCCAGCATCTTGGAAAGCATTAGACTGATAGTCAAAAAAATTCTTCCTTACTTCCTCTAGAAGCTGTATCACATAAAAGACAGAAGCTTGTCAACGTGTTTGGACAAAGAGGTTTGAATTTCTTTGATAGACTATGGTGGGTGGACTACTGCCATTATGGGAATACAGGGACACCCGTGGGCATAGGGACAGTCAGGACTGGTCTCCAGCCGTATGTGAGCCTGGAAAGAAAACTCCAGGTCTTAGGAAAGTCCATTGCAGAGGCTGTTTAATGGATTGGCAGAAAGCAATAGGCATTCTAGAGTGGTAAAGAAAATTCTAAAAGGAAGAATAAATTGGAAGCATCCACACTACTTGGTGACAACACCGAAGCTTCCTTTACCTTGTGCTCTGATTTTGCAGCTTTGCGGGATGAGATGCAGGAAGGGAGAGTCTCTGTGTTTCTCTGTAATATAAATGAGCATTCTTTCATAGCTCATTTCTCAGCTTATTGAAATTAGAATGGAGAAGAAGGATGAGTATCTAGGGCTGTTAGTAATTTGATGCAGAACTTTTCACCTCCAGGTCAGTAGYAAGTGAAACACATTTACATATTTTTAAGTGGATCTCTTGCTCTTGAAGGGAGCCCAGCTTTAATCCTTGGCATCAGAGTGCTCTGGTGCCCACAGGCATTCAGACATTGATCAGGAAGGAGAAGAAAGGTCCAATTTCAACTGATTTTAGTGTTTAGCTTCCCTTACAAGATATTCTTAAATTGTTTTAATTAATCCTAATTATGATTCTATATTTAAAGGCTGTTATCTCTCAGATGACAAATTGGATATGGACCAATAAGCTGGGCTTATTTTAATTTGAAATTTGAGCTATCTAGTCCTAGTCGCTTAAAAATAATTATCCATATCAGAAAAATCAAGAAATTGACTGTAACACTCCCTTTGTACTGAAGGCAGGGGAGGGGTAGATGATAGAAATTATATTACAAATTTTAGTGATAGGGATATGGCTTTTCCAATTAGAAAACAACAATGCTAGTTACATTGATCTCAGCATCAAGGAAATTGCAAGTTACTATTTCTGGATGCCACTTAGCACCCTAGAAATGACCATAATGCATTCAACTCTGTCCAATTCTYCAGCCTCCAAGGCAACACATCCATAGCAGCAAGCAAGCACAATTATCCACTTTTAAAGGTAGAAAAAAGCCCAATTTCTCTAACTTCTTTTAACTAAGCTTATATCAAGCAATATAATAAAAATAGTTTTATCACTGTTGATTGCATATATTGTAACAGGTATAATAACAGAGGATGAACACACACAATGAGAAAAATACAATGCTGGTATCTTCATCTCAAAAATTCTGAATAAAGAATATAAGGAATGGATTACACATACAGCACTTATTAGGAACATGAACCCAGGGAGTTCAGTGAGAGGCACATGGAGTCAGTCCTGGAAGGAAAGGAAAGTTGACTACAATTATATGTCATTGGCCAACCTTCTAAGCTGATTTAAGGAATGTCTCAGAATTGTTTCACTTAGAAAGCAATGGGTGATTTTCTCCTGACCTACTTCCCAGTATCCAAGTGTGACATCATGAACAGGAATATCATCTCATTCCTAATTTATGTGCATGTGAGTCCAAAAGTTACATGTATATGTATAGTCCAAAAGTTCAATGTCAGGTGTAGAGCTTCGTCAGGACAGCCAGATTCTCCTGGTCAGAACCTATGCAGGACTACACTGCACAGCAGAGACCACAGGAAGGGTAGACAGAGGAAGAAAGAAGATAGAGGTCAAAAAGGAGGAGGGCTCTGGTAACATCTTCCTGACCATCTTCTCAGGGACTTACTCAGAGGGAAAATAAAGATGAGAAAAATAAGATATTTGAAGGGGAATTTTAAAGATGAAGCCATGGGACATTAATAATACTAAATTATACTTGTAAAACATACAGTCTGTACTTTTCCATACTTAAAAAAAAAAAGATGCACTACTGCACAAGGTGACTATTGTCCAGTGTTTTCTTATTTCTATACATACTTATGAATCCAATGATACCAGGAAGCATAACACATTTTGAATATATCTTGAGGATTGCTGAGATAGGTATAATTCTTTTCATACTACTGAAAACTGAAAAAATAAGGAATATTAAACTATCTCATCTCATATCAGAATGTCAAATAAGAACTTTTTTAACTTCATTTTCAATTTGTCAAGTTGCTTTAAGCTTCACTGTATTATAGCAGGGCAGCAAATGACTTGGGGTATTTTTTTAAACTAACATTAAATTTTTAAGAAAGAATTACTTGGTGTTTAGCTGTTTCTAGAAACATTGCTGACCCTGAACGCATGGTCTATACAAGCTAAGGAGTCCCTGAGGCTCCATAGCATAGAGATCAGAACCTCCACAAGAGAACAGCAGGTTCAGGCAAGTCACTGTGCTGAGACACCACTTGGGGCCAGATTTTAATAGCTGACAGCTCATAATGGATTGACAAAAGCAAAACATCATTAACTTGAATCTACAAAGTCGACATTTCCATATGCAAATAGGAGCTAGCGCATATGTGCTGTGTACAAGTCTCATTGCTTGTTCAGTTGTCTGTACGTCCTTTAGTTTGCTTGCCTTTGTCTGTAAGTTCCCAGCGGACAGAAAACACGTCTGGAAGCCCACTTTGCAAAACAACAACAGGTGCACAGACTGAGGCCTGACTAAATACTTTTCGATGTTAATGATGGTTATATTGTTGATTTTTCTTTCACGCAAAGTGGTGTCAGCACACAGGAGAAAAAGGATTGTCATGAACAATATGTTTGAGCAGAGGGACATAAAGGTTACCGTGTATTTATGTAACCAGGAGAAACTGAGCTGACCCTGAGAGTGGGGTTTCCACAAAAAGCTTTCAGCATCTTAGCTCAGATCCATAAAATCGATTCCTACAGGTGACACTGCCTACATTGTAAATTAGATAATACTTTCTCATTTATTCAGAAAGATGAAGCTGTAAAATTTCATTTGTTTATGCAAAGTCCTGATATATTTATAATACATGCACATCTAATTCTGTGCACACACACACACACACACACACACACACACACACACACATCTAATTTTGGCTATGATAAAATTGTTTAGCATTTCTAGTTTGTAGATGCTTCTTGAGAAATGTTACCTACCTTACAGATTTGTGAAGATCAGAGTAGATATGATCAACCATATCRAAAACTTTAAGGCATAACTATCTATTAAAATACATGTTCTGCTGGGATTAGGTGACTTCAGGAAATAGTCAAGTATAAGATTTCCTTTGTGAAAAAAGAATCTTGAATTCAGCATGTCTGTGAGAGCACACAGATCTCCTGGTGAGATCTTTGACTCTTATCTTTCTGTTTCCTGGGCTCTATCCTGTTTAGGTTGTCTCTCTAGTCTGTTGTGTGTACAAATGTTGTGTGTTAAGATCAAGGGRTGGACACCTGGTTCATGTCTCGGAGTCCCATCACTTGCTCTCATAAAGATTTTGCTCTGGGCATTGCAGCTGGGATTCTCTCCATTCTTGATGCAACTGCTGAACAGTTACACAGCAAAGAGTAATGAAGGCTGCACGCACACCCCCTCTGCCAACCCTGCTTCCTCCTATCTACCTTGCATCCTCCGGTTACCAAAGGGGAAACACATGTTTCTCAAACTTGATTCTTGCTGATGAAAATTTTGTTCAATTTCACAGCTTGACTTCAGGATTTTCCCAAGTGATGGTAAATTCCATTCTCTTGCCAAACAAGGAAATAATCTACGAGCCTGTTTGGGAGGAAAACCTCCAGGTTCCCCTCAAGACTCAGTATCTGATAAATATAATGAAAAAAAATTGGCATGTCAGCCTCTGCTAGTCAAGATATTACCTTGCTTAATGATTGCAAATTCAGGAAAAAAATATTTAATATGGGTTAAGGGAACATTAAGTTACTAAAACGTCCTCCAAAGTACAGATATTTACAGCAATAGTAGATTTTGAAGCTGGACCAGCAAACCTGGAAGGGAAGCTTGCGAATGACTTAAGAGTCGAGTATTTGCAGAGTTGTAGAATTATAGCTGGACAGAGAGMTCAAGGCTAGGATCTCCCTTGCATTCATGCATCCTACTGTTTTGATCAGGGAAGTTGGTTTCACTAGCTCATCTCCCTTTGTGGAAATGTTTATTTTCTTGTTACTTGTTATCTATACCACTGTAAGCCTAAATTCCCTTTCTTCCCCTAGCTCTCCAAGCTCCAGATTAAAAACCCTTTCTACGGGTCACTTTCATTAAAGGTGCCCCAAAAATAAATGACTTGTAACAGGTAGGGACGGCACATACTGATCTTCCAGAAGCACCAGAGGAACCCTCGCTACTTTAGGGGGTTTTATCTTTGTGGTTAGTTTCACCCAAGCATCCCTAGGACCTAACTGACCCAACCACCTTACCTGGGGTTTAAGGGCTGGTATCAGAAAACAGCAAAAAGTAGTTGAGACCTTTCTGCCCTGGGGAGGGTTTTAGATGTAACCTGGTTTATTTGTTTAATCTCCAGGCAAACCTAGACAGGCTAATCAGAATGAGAGGAACAACTTCCTTTGTATGAGTACGACTGTGAGAAATTGTTCTTCTGGGTGTTTTATAGGCAAACCCCTCTAAGGGCCTAGAAGAGCTCTCCAACCAGGACACAAAAATCCAAGGAGGGCTTGTTTGTTTTATGGTTATTTTTATCCCACAATAAACAGCTTAAATGTGCAGACTATACTTTTTGACTATAAAGTGGGTTATTTCTCAAGATGCTGGAACCTTCCCATAACAGATGGAATAAATAGAAGAAAGTGCTGAAAATACACCACTGAAATTCTGATTTATTCAATCATTAACAAAAAAAGAAGTGCAATTTCAATGGTAATAGAAGGAAAACCCAACTGTTTCTGCTTGCCTTCTGAAAACTTGTTTTCTGTGGAGAATGCTGCTCTTAGGCAAACACCTATTTAAACCTCAGCAATGTATAATCTTAACTTCAGGCAGCATGGTTGCATAAGCCGGTGATTTGTAAAACCTCTGCAATGAGGGAATGAAATATTAAAGTTCACTAGTAGAAGCAGCATCAGCAGCCCAAACCCTCATGCATGAGAAGTGAGGTACAGCAGGCCCTGGAAAGGTGCTCAACCCTTCCAAACAGCTTTCAGTGCTTCTCAGGGTACCTGCTTTGAAGCAATTCAAAGGACACAGTCCTGAACAAATTTGGCAGACTTGGCACTAAGCAGGCAATGGTCAGCCCCACCCCCCCCCCCACCCCCACCCCCACCCCAGTGTGTGGTGTGTCTCAAGCCACAATTAGGAAGTAGGGGAAGAGAAACTAAAAGATGAAAGATAAAAAAAAATAACAAATTAAGAGGAAGATGTGAAAAGATTGCTAGAAAGGGGAGACAAAAACAGGTCACAGCAAAGCTGAATGTGATCAGGATGTATTCATTACATTCAAGAAAATGTCAACGTGCAATCCACTGTTAAGTGTAATTAATATATGCTAATAAAAACTTTTTAAAAAGATATTTAAGGGCAACAATGCATTAAAAGTATCAGGAGGTTGCTTCCATGTTGGAAACCATACCTCATCCCTTCTTGAACTGACTGTTTGAATACAATAAAGATAAACACTGTAACATATTTTTTAAAGGGCAGGGATCCTAAAATGGAAAATGTCACAATACATGGGTGTGTACAAAGTCTGTGAGAATTCCTAAATGCCTATACAAATCTATGTGTAGAATGTATCTAAAGAGAAATATCCACCTGTTTTGCTTGCATGTCACACAAAAGCCTTAGGATACAAAGATTTCAGCACACATGTGTTTTAACTGTTCATAAAACTCACGTCCTTGAGTTGGGCAGATTAACAAAACTGGAGCCTGGGGCATGGCTCTGTGACTAATTCATGATGTGACCTTGGCTAACTCAATTTTTAACCTCCCAAGGTCCCTTGTTTTCATTTGGAACTTGGAAATTGGACTTCTAAAGGGTTTGCAAAGAAGCCCCTCCAGCTCTAACTGTCTGTGATATTAAGATCTTGCTTCCGTTTGTTTTCAGTTGAATATTTTTCTTCTTTTAAATAAAATAAGTCCACATAGAATTGTATTTATTGTATTCAGCCATGTCTGTCAAGCTAAAGAAAAATGACTACGATAGCAAGGCTTTTGCTTTAYCCTTTATTACCTTTGTTTACATTGTATTAAAATTTCCCTAACAGCAAGTTGAAAGTTTTTATCTACTCACCCTTGAACGAAAATTCAACGAGACCATTTGGAGGTAGGAGTGTCTCTCGGTCAGAGTCTTACAACATTGTCCAAAGTGCTCTGAGATGCCTGATTCTCATGCTCTTGTCTACTGAGGAGCTGGGCAATTAAATCATGGAAAAATTCCTATGAAATGGTATATATACATAAATATAGGTACAGACACAGATATATCTAGATATACATATGAGACTCACCCCTATGTCACAATTATCTACTGCTTTCTTTATGTATTCCTGGGTTCAGTCTTTTAACACTGTAGATTCACAATGGGTTCTCATGGTGTTCTTCCTAAGAATTTTAACAAAGTTACAGAAGGGGAGAGAGAGAGAGAGAGAGAGAGAGAGAGAGAGAGAAAGAGAGAGTGACTGGATAAATATCTTAAATCTACCTATTCTGAAATTCCTCCTCATAATACCAATGGACTGCAACATCTTTATCTCAAGCCAGGGATTTTTAAAATAATTTTTGAAATTATAAGGTAATTACATCGTTTTCTCCTCTCATTTATTCCCTCCTAACTTTCCCAATAACTTCCTTCTGCTTTGTTCTCTTTCAAAGCCATGGCTTCTTTTGTAAACTAGTGCTCTATCTGTCTGTCTGTCTGTGTATCTATCTATCTATCTATCTATCTATCTATCTATCTATCTATCCACCATTATATATATATAATATATATAATATATATATATTGAACTTGAAGGGACTGTAGAATGTTATTTCTATGTATCTGTTTTCAGTGCCCATTATTTGGTAGTAGACAACCAATCAGTGTTCTTTTCCCTGGAGACAAGAACCGTGCTGTCCATTTCCTGGATAGCTGCAGTAGTTTAACCCTCTTCTCTCTGTGTGCACACAGGGTTTGTGTTTTGTTTGGGTTTGTTTACCATGGCATTCCATGACTGTTAAAGGCTTATGATGAATAAACCAATGCCTGGAATGAAGTGGGACCTTGATTGATTTGGGTAGGACCATTTTCCAAGCCTGTAAATCATATTTTGGTGTCCATTTACCTTTGCATTTCTTCCAAGGTACTGGCACCAAGACTGAAGAATGGGAATCAAATGAAGTGTGCTAAGTGCCTCTGCTGGAGGGCTTTATCTGCCCATCTGGTGAACTGTGATTTATCTCCACAATACATCATGCTACTCACTTTCCTTTACTTCTCTTATTTAGTGTTGTCACAAATAATATCAATTGGCCAATGACCATGAACTCTAAACAATAGTAAATTAATGAAATAAGCTACATCTACAGAACCCATCTGCCCCCAATTTGATTTGGTTGGGCCAAACCATTTATAGATGAACTTTTTATTTATTAGACAAGCAGCTTCATGGGTTCTCCACAACTGTGACACATGGTATCTTGAGTGATAGTAATGAAACACTTAAAGTTGATTCTTTCATATCTCAATCACTAAGAATATTTTGTGTGCATGGAATCAGTATCTCTGTTTTGCCATGACTTCTGGGAAACTCCCCTGTCGGGAGCAGCTGTACACTGGTGGAAAGTGCCATTCTTCCTTCTTGTTTTGGGGAAAGCGTAAATACAGGGGAGGGTTACCCTGATAACTTAGTAATGGAACTTCTTGGGTACAGGGGTAAAGTTGTCTGTTGGCACACAGGTGACTGTTCCAGCTCTGCCATATATTTCCTGTTTCTTTCTGCATCAAAGCCACCTGATATGGGTACTGGGTCCTCCAGCAGAGTAGCGGAAAGAATATTAGCCACAGAACACTCTCTGTAGCTATGAGTTATGTAATGTAAAGAATAAAATATCCATTAAAATAATCAAATTAGAAGGAAAGGAAAAGGATGAATGGATGGGTGGATGGATGGATGGATGGATGGATGGATGGATGGATGGATGGATGGATGGATAGAAGGATGGAAGCCTGGTAGGTAGGTAGGTAAGTAGGTAGGTGGATGAATTATGAAGATTTGTTCTCCACTTATCCTCACTTGTTATTTGGTGATTTTTTGTGCTCCATTATATAAAAATATTGTAACACTGAGTTTGAGGAGAAAGGAGCTAGAAATTAGTAAATAAAATATACCCAGGTCTGCGTGTCTTAATATTCATCATACAACATTCTGATACCTTGGCCAAAAATGCTTAGAAGAAACAGTAAATCTATATTGTTATCTGATATTCAGAATGTTTGGATGAAGTTCTGAATGCACCCAAGAAAAGAAAGTGTTTTCATTTAATCTCATTTATGCATCAATACATTAGCTCTATTTTCTTCCTCCCAGAATACTACAGAATAGTTTGAGAGATGCTACTCTCAAAGACTCACAGAATCACCCTCCACACCTAACTCTTTCAGAGATTATTAACAGGAATATGTGTATCAGGCAAGATGAACACACACACACACACACACACACACACACACACANTGCTAATTTTATCAAAGAAGTTCTTCCCAGAGTCTCTAGAATACACTAATTGGAGAGGGAAGTGTGCACAGAAGATTACAGCAGGCATCTTCAGGTACAAGGCTTTTCGTTTTTGAATTTCAGAGGACATTAGCTGGCTTTGGGAAAATGCAGTCTCCCTTTGGAAGAATGCAAAGCGCATGTTCCCTTTGTTGCTCAAAATGGTTATCTTGTGTATGAATCAAGTTACTAAAATCTCTCTGAAATTAGGAGTGATACCACAAGGACTTTTCGTGGATCCCTGGGAGACTGGCTAGGTGGGTCACCTTGACCACTTCCTGTGCTTGCACTCCCAGATGCAGAAATCATTTGTATTCCCTACCATGTTGGCTCCTTTCCTTGTCACTGTCTTAATCCAGCGTTTTCCACATTCTCCCATGTTTGAGTTGTTCATGTTTCCTTCACAATTGCTCATAAGAGCTCATATTTGGTTTTAGTCTGTGGCCAGACTCCACCTGCTTATTCTTTGTGTTTCCACAGGTGAAGAGACTTCTGTTTTTCTAAATGTTCTAGGTTATTATCTCAAAAATTTTTCTGATATATTTAATTTAATAATTTAACACTAAATTTACTATCTACTATAAACCAAATCCATTTACTAAGGACCTTATTACTCTATGTATTAACAATAATTTATCAATTCAATTATTTTATGTTTTATTATCAGTAAGATAAGGAAACTTCAAAATATACAATTGTTTATATTTCTTGAGATAAGTGTCTACTACGCAACTCGGGATCATCTGTTTTCTAATATATAAGTCACATAATAGTCCTCCTGCTTCAATCTTTGGAGTATTTGGATTTTAGATGTGCTTGGTAGACTTGATTCAAACTGTAGGTTTATCTGATGTTCTCTATATATTAAACCTACTTGTCCTTTCACTTAATTCTGCACATCATAAATCAACCAATTATTGATTTCTTAGAGTCTGCCATCTCAGTAAAGGTGAATTTAAAGCTGATTAATTTTAGGAACTCCATTACTTAACCCAGGACAGGAATGCAAACAAAAATTTGAAATTCGATGACTACAGTGCTTTGAGTAAACATTGCCTAAGTTGTCAAAGAACAGAGGAAGTCCAGAAAAGCATACAGTAGGATACTATCAGTCAAGTCTTCACATGAGAAGTGATTTTAGGATATGTTTTGAAAGGTAAGTCGAAAGAACCCAGTAGTATTTCAGGATATAAATATTTATAAGTTATGTTAAAGCATGCCAGGAGAAGAGGCAAGCAGGAACCCTAAGGTTTGAAGAAATTAGTAGGAAATCAGGGGGGAAAAAAGATGTCCAATTTGGCTTACTGGGATCCTTGGACAATTTGTTGAGCAGTTTGGACTTGATCCAATGTTTTGAGAGATCACTGTAATTTAAGCAAAAGTGCATTTGTATATTAGCACGGGCAAGTTGATAAGAGAAGAACTTGAGGGGGGGATGGCAGCAGGAAGCTCCCACTTGGTCTTCCTGCTCAGTGCTAATTCTGCTGCTGCTGGGTGCTGTGATCAGATTTCATCACACAATTAAAAACCACCCCCCCACTATCTTTGACCTGTTGCACCAACACTAAACCCTTCTGCCCGACTTTCATCCTCTTCATTATTTACTTAAGCATCTGTTACTCTCTATGTGCATAATAAATATTTTAATAAAGTAACTCAAACAAATGGTTTCAAAGCAATGCCTGACAGAGTGATATGGGAGGAAAATCTTAGGGAGAGCATGAAGCGCAGTGAGCAAAATGCCCTAGCTAAGCTCAGATGGAAAGGCCTGGTATTGCTCCCACTCAGGTGGACCTTCATGTTGGCCTTCTGAGGTACAGCAATGATGTCTCCAGAACATACATGTAACTCAGGTCTCACCAGATCTTGTTCTGGGCAGACATCTTGTTTATCTCTACTCAGAATGTTTTTACAGTGGCCCCATGCATTCAGTTAGGACACTCCCACAGCATGCAAACCTTCCCTGCATACACAAGTGCATCCTTTGCATTTTAACCCAGGCTTAAACTATCCCACACCAGTTTATCTAATTTATTGAAGAATCACACCTTCAATTTATGCTTGCCGTTTCTACTGTTTCCAGAATAATTCTAAGTATCCCGTGAATCTACTGCAGAATTTATCTGACTTCTAGTTTCTCAACACAAGAAAAAGAGACGTTATGTTAAGACATTGAAAAGTAAGGCAATGTATAATTTGGGATTAAAGTTCCAGAATATTTGTGTTAGCGATCATTGGTTGAAAACTAATCACTTCACGTGTTGGCATATCCCTATAATCCTGGCAGTTGAGAACATGGGCGGATGGATCACTGAAAGTTTGAAGTTAGCCTGGGTTACAGAGTGAGTCCTAAGTCAGCCTTAGGAGATATGGATGGAAACTGCCAAGGGAAAAGTCAGAAAAAAATAACTGAAATGTTGAATTTTTGATTAAGACAAATATTGAAGTAAATACAAATATAAATAGCCAAGCTTTAGAATTTGGAAGATAGAATGGCATTGAAGTTGTTAACTCTTCAGTCTTTATACAGAAATAATTTCTTAAAAATATCTTATAATTTTACAGGGAAAACTATGAAAACAATGGAAATGTTTATTTTTATGATTTCAGACAGTACATGTCAGCGATTACTGCAGCCATTAATTCACACGTTTTTAAGATGACATATCCATGCTGCAGTGGACGGCCCAATATCCAGGCAGCATTAAATGTCCTCGGTGGGATTTAAAAAGAAAGAAGAACATGTGGGAGGGAAAAAGTGGGGTGCTAGGATCTGAGGGAAAGGAATGGGATTGAATCGATCAAACTTATAAGCATGTATGAAATTCTCAAACAATAAAAATGTTATATAAAAGCTGATGACTCAGCGTAGTGAACATTTCTTTCTAAAGAAAGTCGGGGAAAGAAAACCTGTCCAGGTGGAGCAATTGCTGAGAATTCCTGGAGCACCCCCAGCAACTTCCACTCAGGTGACCTTGCCAAGTGGCTGGCTTCCCTCTGCAAAGCAACAATCATTGTGCTGTAAGGCCGCTTCCTCATAGAGTGATGTGGCATCCCACCTTCCCCAGAATAAGACAATGTCAGTTGCAATTCATGTCTTTTTGTAAACAGAACTGCTCTTCCCCTCAGGCACAGCTAGCATGTGTTGTGAAATTTTACAGATTCAACCCAAATCCATGCATATGTAAGCATGCTTCATACGTACTTCAACGTGAGGCTGCTGTTAGCTACCCTGCCCCAGATTGCCTGAACATCACTCAACAAACTGCTAGACATTAGGACTTGGTTCTCCAGTCTGAAGCCAAGGTGTGAGCTGGTATCATTCCCTCTTTGGGCTGAGAGAAAGATTTGTTTGACAACGTTCTCTTTGGTTTGTGAATAGCCATCTGCTTGTTGGCACTTTACTTTTCCTGTATGACAATCTGCCCTCTAATTTCCTCTCTTTACATGGGCACTAGCCATACCAGATTAGGGCAAATCCTATTAACCTCATCTTAAACTGATTACTACTGTAAAGACTCTCCTTCCAAATAAGGTCACATTTCTAAGACTGAGGTTGGACTTCAACAGATGGATGAAGGAGGAGATTGGATCAGTACATAACACATACTTTCTCATTTTTATTGACTCACAGCCTAAATTTTTACTTATTTTCTGTATATGCATTAAAAGTGATGTAAGTTTGTATTAGTAACTGAAATTATTGCTTATTTTTCAAACCTAAATGGATTTAAGTAGTAAGAGAAATACTCAAAACTTAGGCTTTATTATTAGCTATTTTAATTTTGACAATCAACAGTTTCTACAATTTAATATAAAGTGTGGATTATGGAATGCGTACACATCTTACATGAGCCAGAAATGACGACACCGAATGGTACTTCATCCATAGGTAGAGTGAAGCATTGTTGGCCCGTTGTGTGAGATGCTGGTGAGTGCTCAGACCTCCAAAGTGTGTGGTCAGTTTATAGATAAGGTCTTATATCTCAAGAAAAATCTGCCTCACACTAATGTGCAAATATTCCAGATGGTAATGGAACATGAAACCAATTATCAGCTGAAAATCACTGTGTCAACTATAACTGTGCTAGTTTCCTTCCATTCAATGAATCTGTAACGTTGGCCAACACATGCCCTGTCTGTCACTTCCATGGCATCTTAGCACATCTTCTGATGCTATAACCAGAGACCAAAAACGGAATAAATTATTTAAAAGTTGAAGTTTACAGGCTTAATTTTGAGGCTTATACCTATAATTCAAACTGCCGGGAAGGGTGATGCAGGGAGATATTGAATTCAAAGCTGGCATCATCTACATAGCAAGTTCTAGATCACCTTGGGCTACATAGCAAGATACTGTATCTAAAACAAATACAAATGCTCATTGGCTACAGTTCTGAAAAAAATCCTTCACTAAGGAACCATACCAGGTAAGAGCCTTCTTACTGCCTCACAATATGGCAGAGGGCCAGAGGATGCCAGCTACAAGGAAAGCAAAATTTATTTGGTAAATGCAAGAGACTACCTACTCAAAGGAGAAGGTTCCTTGTATTTATCCACTCGTGATAGTGGAACATGCATGACATGACAGCTTTCAATGATCATGGGAGCTTTCTTCCCATGTTCAAAGCTCCACTGTGCCATTAAATCTCAGGATAAAAGTGGGTGGAGACAGTCAGATCACAGAACCAATAAAGCATAATGTGCACATGTCTGTGGCCTTCCACACTGAGTCCAATGAGCTATTATCATTTTTCTAAACTGCTGATTTATGGCCTTGACTTGATACATACCTTAATTTCTTTATTCAATTAAAATGAAAGGATTCGATGCATCCAATTATTGCTGAAAGTTATTTGGAGTAATTTAATGAAGGAATAATATTCATGTCCTGGCATGGTTAAATGTGAAATATAAGGAAATATTAATTTGGGTTTCTATAAACTGTCACTTACACAGCATCCAGAGTATTTCAAAGAAAACACTGACCTCGTGACAATGCCTCTTGGAGACCCTTACATAATGTTTAATCCTTCTTGCTCACTCCCTGAAAACCTTGCTGTAGCCTTCGGGGACCTCTTTTATTCTCTCCCCACATTTATTGCCTTCTTCCTCTGCTTTAAGACAGTCACATTTATGGTCCTTCTAAAATGCTGACAGTCATCAATCTGTCTTAAGTTTGCACGTCTGTCTTCCCCTCTTCTCTCTTTGAGGGAGTGAAACAATGACTCCTTAGTATCCCACCAGAAACATCACCTCAGGGATGTTCCTTTAATGCCAAACTGAGCAGGACACCTCTGTAGCATGTTCATTGTCTAATTCATACCAGCTGTAAATAATTATGTCTGTATGTCTCTCAAGGTATTGAACTCTATAAGAACAGAGATGATATAGGATTACTGCTCTTGCCTTCAATCTAGTATACTACTGGATAAGTAGAATGAACTCAATACTTTTGAAAAGTGAGTTAGAAAAGAGAATACTCTGCTGTTGATGAAGCCTAAATTAAATCACAGTGAGTTTGCAATGGACACATTGCTAGTGTTCTGGATGATGGCTACAAAACTTCAGAGATAATCCACAACTGTAATTCCTTTCTTGATTATTCCTAGCAAGCTAATACTATACTATAAAGTACTTCTGGGAATCAGAATACCTTGGTCAGAAAAGCCTGTCTATATATGTTCTACATCTGAGAGATTCATAATGTGTGTTTTAGGAGCTCCTGTTAAGAGTTTGAAGAAGTCTTCAAATAAAGTAATAGATTTACCCAGTCTCTTTATCCCCAGAGCAGCTCACAGAAATGAGAAGTGATTGTGTGGAAGTGCTGTTTTACCTTATATTTTAAAGTCGTTTACATGGAAAATTCCATTCTGTACTGTTCTTTGTCTCAAAAGAGAGCCTGGGGACCTTACCTTTTGTTGTTTGATAAATTTACTGTTCTAATTTGCTTTCCTATGTCTGTAATAAATCCCATGAGCAGAATTAACTTGGAGAGGAAAATGTTTCTTTCAACTTACAGGTGAAATAGCCCTTCATGGAGATAAACCAATGCAGGGACTCAAGGCAGTGTCTGAAGGCAGGAACTGAAGAAGAAACAGTGGTAGAACACTGCTTATTGGCTTGTTTGGCAATTTGGCATAGTCCAGACCCATCCACCTAGGAATGGCACTGCCCACATGGACAGGGTCCTCTTACATCAAGTAGCAATTAAGAAAATGAGTCACAGTCACAGCCAAAGGTAATCTAATCAAGGCAGTTCTTGAGATTTGCTCTTCCCAAGGGACTGTAGGTTTATGTCATGTTGACAGCTGAAGTCAAATATGACCCTGAAATTATCATATGTAATTAACCATCTCTTGGTATTCTAAAAGATGTATATAACTTTGGATAGATGACTTCTAATACCTATAGACTTCTAATGCTATAAATGGCTAATTTCTATCTAGAATACCTTTAGCCTAACTATAAGACTCTAAACACTTTGAGTTTCATGCTTGTTTAACTAGTTACATGTCATAGAAATATACAATGTGTTTTCATGTTATTTGTTTTTATAAAATTCAGTAAAATAAAAATCTCAAAGAAAGAGGTAAATTTTGTTTAAAAAGAGGCCCAGGCCTCTTCTCTCTTCCTAAATAATAAGCATGTGCTTCATCTTAGAAATAATTATTACAACTCTCCCAAGCTTACAGCAAGACTCTGGATAATGGCTTAAGAACAAGTGCAGAATCATTGGAAGACTTTCTGTTTTCCTTCAAACTACTCAGCTCCTGTGTCTGAGCTGTGGTCAGATTACATAGGTAGAAAGGTCAAATGTGAGTTTGTAGAGAAGATACCAAAAAACCTTGTTTCAGATATGAAAAATTGTGAAACTTCTTGTCATGAAGATGCTAGTTCAGCCTATCTACTTTTGTCTGGATTCTCAGAGGGCATGGTGGCAAAGAACATATTTCTCTAGAGAATGAAGCTACCAAGGTTATTAAATAACTTAAGATGTGAATATATCATGGATTTAGAAAGTAGAAGTTGTGAAGGATCAGTGTTAGGTGTTTTCTTACTATGATCAACTTAGGGGCCATCCTGGAAATTAATTTAACACTGAGAAGGCTAATAGCATTGTCTGTGCTAAATACACCCATTAAAACTTTACGTGTACTACATGTTGATTCTCTGTAACAACCCACACTATCACCAGCTATGCTCTATAAACGTGGTCTTCCCGCCCCCATGGTTCCCACATGGTGACCAACCAACTCACTGATTTGTTTGCCTGGGAACCCACTCACATTCTTGTCTTCCGCCCCCTGTGGCTAACTGTCACAAATCCCTGTAACCCAGTAAAATCAAAACTCTAGAGGCTTGTAATTTATCAGTCAGATTTATAACAGTAAATTCTCAACTCAAAAATTCCCACACAATGAGTTCAGAGCCAATGATATTGATACAAGTCATCTACCTAGAGTGGGCAAATTGTCCTGTATTATTCTATTCCTTCTATGACATTCACAGCTACCTGTGTCTGTTTAAAGCCATGTGGGTTGGATTCATCCTCTTCTTCCTCCATTATCTCTGTCTCTCTGTCCTCTCTGTCCTTCTTGGTTCCATCTCTAAAACTCTCAGCTCACCCACTCTTTTCACTGCCCAGTCACAGACTCCAGTCTTATATTTCACCTGCCCTCACCAGCGTACTGACAGCAATCCACAATTCTCTGCCTTGCAAAGGCTACACTCCGTTCAGAGGCTCACCTTAGATTCATAGAGCCCTGGGTGCTGGGAACTGAACTTTCATTTGCTGTAAGAGCATCAAGCACTCTTAACACCTCAGTCACAGACTGTTTCTCATTGTGATTATTTGTGTTATTTTAACATTTTTAGAACAAAGGAATATTACCCATGATCCAAAGTGTATGTTAGGAAGGACTAAATATGTTCTGTTCAACATTTTATACAGATCCACTTGACTATATTAAAAACCAGTGACCATATGTAAGCTGACAACTTTGATTAAGGAATTCTTAATTTGAACTTGACTTAATCCTTAGTTCAAGTGGAAAATCGGGTGGTAAGATTTTCTCTCCTCTGCAGCTCTGTCAAACACTTTGATCCATAGAAACAGAAAGGGGAATTAAGCCAAGGAAATCCACCTTAAGTAAAACTTGATGGAAATGAACCCAAAAATACAGAAAATAAAATAAAAACACAATTCACAGAGTAAAGCTAAATATCTTTTACAACTTATACTAAAATAAGTTCCACAAATTAAAATTTCAAAGAAAGTAAGTCACAAATAATTCACCCATCAATCTTGATTTTGAATATTCTAGAACAAATGTTTGAGCTACAATGCATTTGGGTCAATTGTCAAAGTCCCTCACTAGAGAATAGGTTAAAAATTAATCAGCAATAGCTTTTCCTGGGCTTTGTGTGTTGTATTAGTCTAATCAGCTACTCCCCTGCGGGGGAAAGACTGGAATTAGAGTTGTCAAGATGAAGTAAATTGGAAGTAGAAATGATGAATTCTCCCTTTTCCTCAAAAGAAACACAGATCTTTAAAAGCAAATTTTCTTTTTACAAAGTGGGAATACTTCTTCGTCATCTGATATGTTAAAGTAGAATCAACCATTACCCATTGAACGTGAGAACCAGTCCATGAAGCAGGAAGAGTAGAGCACAAAGAGTTTTCAGAAGAAGTTTTCTTCTAATTCATTCTCTATAGAATAACAAATCTTTGTCCTTTCATTGTGATGTATTTTCTAACTCAATGCCCTCACTCACATCTGCGAAAAATTTAGAAAATAACACTTGTTGTGAATGTGTTTTCAAGGTCTAGGAGATTGCAGATCCCTTAACTCTTTACGATCCTGGCGTAATCAAGGCTATGAAGAAATGACTTTCTTAACATGAAAGTCTGGCTAATGGGGAACACCTGTGGAACCATAAACTTCCCCAAACCAACATAATTTCCCATACATACAACAAAGATAGACCATCATCAAACACCTTCCATTCTAGGGAGAGCAAGCTACAAAATAATGTACAATTTTCCAGTGCTACAAGGACATGTCTTTCTTACCAGGTAAGCATTGAGGTCATTAACTTAACACCCTCAAGGCAAAGCTGCAATGAACTATGGATCGTAGCATGATGGAAGTCACAGGAGAGCCATTAAACTGAATTCCTAAGATGAAAAAAACAAAAAAGACGTAATTGAAGTGTTTCTATGCTTGGATGCTATAACATATTTTTAATAAAAATAAAAACAGTAATACAAAAAGCAGAAAAGAATGGCAAGTATCCCACAGCAGCTGAACCTATTTAACAGAGACTATGCATAATTTCTGTCCCTTGTGTAAAAGTGTGTGGTTAAACATGGGAGGAGGGCATTTCGTGGGCATGTGTCACCGTCATACCTCCACCAGCAGAAACAACTACAGAAAGCAGCCCATTAGTTTTTCCATAACAGACTGTTTTGTTTCCCTCCCACTGGCACTCCCTTGGGATACTTTGACACTACCTCAGTGTAGTTTTTGGTGGATAGGTTCAATAATTAGCAGCCCAACCCAAAGTTGACGTTTTCCATGTCACTTTAGTATATACTACATACTGTAAAATTTTATTTTTAAGGTTACCTTTTACAACATGAGCGATTCCAAAAAGCAATTTTGTAAATATGATATACTCCATATTTTTCTAAGATGTGCCTTTGTTACTCAAATGAGCATGTCAAGACGCCTATTCAATATAACTTCATCCTGCTCTGGAAAGGACCAATGAATGAAAGCTAACAGCTCCCAGTAGGAGGCTGCAGAATGTCTAACTCACACCTAAGGCAATAGCAGATTCATAAGGGAGTTCTCTGAGAATATGTGCCCTGAAATGTACAAGCTCAGATGAGAACAGGAGGGAAGTCCTCACTGAGGTAGTAAGACAAAAAAAGGGGGGAATCAAGTCCAGCTTCTAATTGTGCTGAGCACAGAAGGAAGGTTTTATGAGAGCCTATGGCCAATGGTTCTAGCCTAGCCTGAGAGTTCAGAATTTTTCCAACACAAATTTACATTTGACCTGATGTGAATAGTAAATAGGAACTCACTAAGACTAATGATGGAACAGAGGGCCTGGTAGCCACATAGCTGGGGAAGCAGAATTCCTATAAAATGGTGCTATGAGTCAGAGACTGATTAGCATGTATTAAGGATGTAACCCTACAATCAGGAGATGGGTTGTTTGCTAAAGTATTTGATGTATTTATCAAAGCCCTCAGTTTGATCTTCAAAGCCCATGGTGGGTGGGGTTGGGGAGGGGCTTGTTCTCCAGCTAGTCTTGCATAATAGGATAGAAAATGGTATCAAAAGCATAGAAAGTAGATGCTGGTGATAGTCTACAGTGCAAAAAATAGTGGAATGGTTTTCAGGAGACTGAGGTAAGAGATCATGCAGTCTGGGACACAGGGTACTAAAGGGGAAGGGGGCATTTTAATTTCCTTCTCTATAAAATGGCAAACTACAAAAGGCTTTAAGCAGACAAAGTGACATGAAGAAGCTTAGTACCCACTTATGAAAGTCAAACTGGCCATGGCTTTATGAATGGAACACAGAAGAAAAGAGATCAGAGGCAGTGAATACTAGAAATAGCAAAAAGGAAAAGTCAAAAGACTTCATGCCAAAGGAGGCATTTTTCATAACTTAAGTCATTCTGAAAGCTGGAGACGCTCATTCCTAAAAAGATATTTTTTCTAGGAGCTATAGCTTAATTGAACACTTTTTAACAGCCCAACCTCAATTACCTGTCAACTCTAGAGAGTCAAAAGACTCAATGGATTAAAAGAAGGATTTCCTTTGAAGACATTTAAAACTCAGTAGTATTGTGAACAAAAAATTAATAAAATGATAAACAGGAATCTATCCTGATGGCACAAACAGGCCTATAATCTTGGCACTCAGGAATGTGAGGTAGAAAGATCATAAATGAGAGGGCCACCTGGCTACTAAGATGAACAGTGAGGGAGAGAAGCTCATATGTTCAATGGATATTAAAGGCAACTGTCCCTGTGTTGGTAAGAAGTCGTTTAGAGATGAAGTAATTTAGAGCTCAGTGTGTAGACTGGTCGAGCATGCCTGCCATTAATGTTTGCAAGAACATAGGTTTGATATCCAGCACACACAACAATGACAATGATGATGGTGATGGTGATAAAAATAGAAAAAATAGAAGAAAACAAAAGAAGGAAGGAGGGGAGAGAGAGAAAGAATAGAGAGAAGAAGGAAGGAAATAGCTCGTTTTCTCCACGTGCTTAAAGACATAAGACGAATTATATCAATTGTAGATTTATTTCCTTTGTGTTAGGCCACCTCATGGTGCTCATAGGTGCACTAAACAATAAAACCCTATGAGAAAGTCAACAGTACAATTGKCTTTCTATCAGAACAAAGTCCTTGAAGTTTTACATAGATCTCACTCCTTTCGCTTCTGTGAGAACACCATTCCTGGGATTCTTTGTGTAGCATCCCTCAATAGGTGCTCCCTCTGCCTCCCACATTGTTATTTGCCTTTCTTCTAGATCCCTGAAATTGGTTCCATATGGAGCTGTGTCTGATTCATAAAGCAACTCCCCCTCACATTCCCTGGCTTCCCATTGCTAAATTATACTTGTCTTCTAAATTGTTTCTGGGGTTACAATTAAAGTTGGTTGTTTTTCCCCTCTTGCTTTTGTAATGGAACAGGTTTCAAATGGGGAGATACCTTTGTCTCAGTTTTCTTCTTTTTAATTCCATTGCCAATGGTTAATGCCACTTAGTATGCAATATGGTAGCCTTGCCCATACTGACTATAAAATACCAGAATAAGACAGTAATGAGTAGCATGTTGGCCATCGAGAATGTCAAGTGACCCATGAGTGTCAAAACCCTAAAGGAAGTACAGAACAGAAAGCCAACAGTCTGATTTACTCTGTGTTACACAATGAAACTGCAACACACATGCAAGACTGTGGAATTCTACCCTCCACTAAAGACCAAGTTCACGAGAAGTCACTGGTTGGATTGCAAGCCAAGGTCCTTGGGAGTGTTGGCTTTCTTCCAACAGGAAGCAACCACAGTGCAGCAAACTCTAGATTTGCCCTGCTTGTGCGATCACAGCTTTGAGCTTTTTTCTGCACTCTGCAGTCTTTAGTTATTCTTGTCCAAGTTGAAGAGTCAATGTTTGAGTCTGTGATTTGCTGGGATACAATTATAGACAGATTGGAGCTTGGTGTTTGCATAGGCCTTTATATATATGATGAAGGAAAGAAAAAGAAATCATGAATGGTAGGGGTGAGGAACACTGACTGTCAAAAATGCTACATTTTAGCTTTGTTACTCCACCTTTTTCTTCCATTGTCATGTGCAAGTTCTAGGTCCTGTACACACATTTTGTTCACAGGCCACGTGGACTGTAGACAGTGAGTGCTCCCAAAGTCTAACTCATTGAATCACAAACTTTTTCAGCTTTGATGCTCTGCTGTCTTGCATGTGCACATAGGAAAGCTTGCTATCAATGTGATATTACAGATATGAAGACATCCCCTACAAGTTTATAATGACAACATATTAATAAAAAATAATATTAAGTATTAAAACCATCTATCAGTTATACAATACCCAAAATAATCACCAGCACAAATAAACTAAACTTTGAAGATTCCTTCTTATGGTAACTATTATTAAAATTTGAACTATATATTAAAAAAAACTTTTCAATCATGGTCAATTTTCATGCCTTATATGATGAAGTACCTGGTAGATAGCTATTTAAAAAGAATGCTGGGTTCTTTCGAGGCTTATCTAACTATGAATTTGAAAGAATAAAATATGCAGCTTGTATGTTTGAGCCTTTTTCACTGTGATGCTTCGAAATTTTCTCCTATTTAGAGAAAAAAGATTTAATTCTTTATAAGTTTTCATGGACCATATTAACCACTTTAAAACCCTTTTCTAGTAAATTATTCTTCTTAACATATGTTTAGCTCTTTCTAGTTTTTCACAATGATCCTATTCAGAATCTTCACACATGACCCATGTTAGGTAAATAATTAAATAGCTGGCCCTTTATTATTTAATATTTTAATTAGATTAATGAACTAATGTATTGTTACAGCATGTAGCCTATGACACTCTACATTACTATTTTTATATAAAGACAATACAATGTCTTTTATAAAGACAATGTAAATGAGAGTATGCATGCAAAACAATTTTGTAGGACATCTCTCCTCATAAAAATAAATAGGTAACTCTTTGATAACAATAGGGATTTTATTAGATTTTTCAGATTCACCTTGATAGCTTTTCTATAATCAGTCACATAATAGCACCAATGATTTCTATAAAGAAGACTGTTAGAGAGATGGCTGAAAAGCTGCTTCTGCTGAGGTATTCTTCAAGCAAAGTAGGAAGCAAATACCTCTGTTCTCATGATTGTGATAGCATACTGATCTTTGTCAGTAGGTGGGAAGGATCTTGAATTGGGATAGAAGTAGGCTTATAGTGTCATTTCTTTTTCTTTTCCATTTCTTTCTCTTTTTTCTCTCTTTTAATTTTATTTTTTTATTGGATATATTCTTTATTTTCATTTCATTTCCCTCTCCTGGTTTCCCCGCCCCCCCCAATGTCCCATATGATTTTTCCCTCCCCCTGTTCCCCTTTTCTCCCCTTTCCACTTCCCTGTTTTGGTATTCCCCTACACTGCTGCATTGGGCCTTTCCAGAACCTGGGTCCACTCTTCCTTCTTGTTGGACAACATTCGTAGGTGGATTGTGTCTTTGGTGTTCCAAGATTCTAGGCTAATATCCACTTATCAGTGAGTGCATGCCTTGGGTATTCTTTTGAGACCGGG
>BDUI01001285.1:107456-119807 GCA_002335545.1 Apodemus speciosus
TTTCTAGAAAAAAATAATAAATGGTGAGGAAATTGGTCTTCAAAGAGTTAAACTATTGCTACACAATAGAGGGTCAGGCCCTCCAGGGCCTCATCCTGAACAGTTTCAGTGAGGATGATGTTGGAGGAACATGAAGAACTTTCTGTGTTCGATGTGGGGTTGCTTTCACAAGGACTGTCTCCCAGCAGGCAGAGAAGAGGACAGAAGGCACAAGGCACAATGGATATCAAACCATTGTGATTCTTTAACACCAGAGTTAGATTGTTTCAGTATATGCATGAGAGTTTTCCTCTTATTTTTATGCTGTCAAATCGTAACATATCATGATGTAACAAAAATTTAAATAAAGTAATCATGAAAAAAGGAATTATTATTTATCAGATTTTATAGAAATGTAGAGTAACTATAAATATGGGTTACCTCTTAAACCACAAATAATAAAATGTGGTTTTATTTTTAAAGATTTATATAGTTTAGATATATTTTATTTGCGTGAGTATTTTGCCTACAAATCAGTATGTATACCATGTGTGTGCCTGGTCCCAGTGGGAATCAGAAGAGGGCATTGGACCATGGAACTGGAGTTACAGATGGCTGTGAGAGCCATGTGGATTCTGGGAGCCAAACTCTGAAAAAATGATTGCCCTTAGCCACGGAGCCATCACTTTGACACTCAAATCTGTGTTTGTGTACTTCTATACATATGTGATGCTTGTGTACACACAAGTGCCAGAATATGGTATCAAACCTCTTAGARCTGTAGCTTGCCATCTGGGTTGTGGAGTATGAAATTTAGGCTTCATGATGGTGTAATTAGTTATCTATCCTACTTACCAATCAATGTCTGTCTAAGATTCCTGAACTAAACTGGCATAAAGGTGGTTGAATAACTGCAGACAATGCTAGCAACACAGGAAGGTGTCTGACTGACTGCCAACCTCCCTTAACCTTAGCAGATCTTCCCACAGGGCGGTCTTGTCATGTGATGATGTGTAAATCTGATACTCGGGGATGTAAAAGAGTGATATCCCAAATTAATATGCATTGGTCCACACCCTTTTTCAATGACATTCACAATGTAAAGATCTTAGTGGCTGCCACAACAAATTACGTTAAGAGACCTAATTCTTGATCCTCTAGACATCCTTGTGGAGCTCAAGAAGTTAGCTTCTAAAAGAATGTACAAATTGAGCGCATCACAGTGAGTGCATGACCTATTCCCCATCTGCCCTCAAGCCAAATGTACTTGTGTTTTCCTTGACAATAGTAAAAATCATTTGACTCTTTCATGCCCTATGGAGTGAGAGTTGTCAATGACTTAGAGGTCCAGAGAGTGAGGCTTTCTTTTTCTCTCTTCAAATTGAGCAGCATTGCTTTATATTTTGTCTTTAATTTCAGGGGAAAAATGTGTTTGACTGGTGTCCTCTCCTAAGATGTGTCTTTGAGAAACATCTCGCAGTATCATCCCTATGATGCTATATATAAATATAGCACTAAAGTCTCTGAGAACTGAGCGGACAACTGTATTTCACATCTCCCCCTACCAGCTACCAGGCAGTACCACTTCATGCTACAGAAGAAAGATTCTTAAACTGGTAAGTTGCAGGTCTGTAGAGGGTGTGACACTGGATGTGAGGCATTGCAAAAATCATCGTCAACAAATGAAAATTTCGGAATGGACAATGACCAGAAATTAAACAAGTAACAAGCCACATGTGTCTGTTTTAAATTAAGGGTTATTTTTATGATTTCTAAGGACATGCTTGATTTGTGTACCTATGTTTAAATTCCTATGTACAAAAGACCACGTAAAATTTATTGTTCAGGAAGGGGTTGTATATTATAAAACATATAAAAGCCTTGCTTTAGAAGCACTACAGCTTGGATGGATGTATAAACAAAGTGAATGGAAGCAATCACAGCACTCTGCATAATCTTAATGAATGAAGAAGCAGGAGCAAGTTGTAGCCTTTTATTGTATCTTTCTAATGTCCTGTTCATTTGTCAAATATATATCAAGGCTGTCATTCCACATAGCTGGAAAACACCACCAACCAGAAGAGAAAAGAATGGAAAACAGAAGCAGAGAAAGGTAACCTGGGATTAGTACTATAAAGGTGATTATTGCAACAGAAATAAAAGACTAAAATTCAAAGCAGCATAAAGAATTTCAGGGAGCCCAAGCCCGGACATAGCAGGCTATAATAATTTACAAGGTGATCTCATGTGGTTTTATGAAAAACTGGCATTAAAGCAAAGACCCAAAGATGGTCATCAAAGTGGCTGTGCCAAATACTTAGTGAAAAAGAAGAGTGCAGAGAAGATGCACTTTGTACAAAGCCAGAAACACATTAGTGTCCTCTAGGAGTGAAAGAGAGATTTTCTTTCTTGCTCTATCTGAATTAGGACCATATACTAGAAGATGGGATCAACTCAGTCTACCTGACTGTGTTTACCAGACACTGCATGCTGTCTATCTGGAGCCTGTATCTCTGAATTGAGATCTGGTAAGTCAGTTTCTCCAGAGAGATTATGTCCTGACATAGGGGGATGTCTTTCCTCTATGTATCTAGAACCCTTTCCATGCAGAGACAGATGTCTCCCTTTATTTCTCTTCCTCTTCTACAAATGCTGATACAGAAGCATGTCTTGCCCTTTACTTACCTCTAAAAAAGTCTGTTTCCAAAGGCAGTCACATCAGAGGCTGAGTTTTTAATGCAGATTTGTGGAATTCATTCCACAGAGATTAAGGGGGGGGGGAAGCAGATCACATGGGACCTCATAGATCATTGGAAATTGTTTTCCAGATTATCTTTGGAACTCTTTGCATAAGAGAGTGTTATGATCCTGTGTTGTAACAGGGCGTAGCATTTTTCTTTCCTTTTCTTTTGGTTTTGGTGTTTTACTTAGGCTTGAAATGGTTTGAGACCAAAGTTAAGAAAATACTTGAGTCTCCAATGTCAACTTTGAATACTGGTTTTGAATATAATTGGAATAATTTGCCTGAATTTATTAATTGAATTCTGTATCACAAACCTTGGAATTAAAACTTCCTTAATTTAACATGCAAATCTATGCAGAAACATGCAAAACACTATTCATAAAGCAACTGAAACATACCTTCTGGCTTTACTATAGGGGGTCAGAGCAGGAAGATGGGATGCAAAGAACATAAATTCTTTAAAGAGAGTTTTTGCTTGACCTACTAGAGGAAGATATATACTGAATGTAAGTTCGCAAACTGGATAGTTAAGCCAAACGTGGAATAAAGAAGATTTCAATTTAATTACACAAATTCCTACTGCGTACTTCTAAAGTATACTAATGAGCTAATAGCTAATATGTAAAGATGTCTAATTGCCACTATGGATAAACTGCTCTGCATATATATGCCAAGGGTTTTTGGCAGAGAACACTTCCATTTAACCAGAAATTAGCCTGCCCAATAGAAAAATCTAATTTAATCTTTGTTTAATGTCATCAAAAAAGGATGAGTGCAGCATTTGGAAGTAGTTAGAGTTTGTGTATTGACATTATCATGAAGGCTGAATTAATTGTTCCATTTCTATAATATGTATTATTTCAAGCTTCTGCTAATAACAAAAATATTATTAGCATTATTATTAGGGGCTTAATACTGTTGCACTATAAGCCCAAAACTCATTGATATCCCATCAAACATTCCACACAGTGTGCAGCTCTAAGACAGAGACAAGGGCCACAGGAGCATCATTTGTGTGTGGATTCAGAGAGAACCTTTAAATTCAGCCATGATATATTTTCATTGCATGGTTGAAGAACAGGTCTCAACCTGGGAGTGGTCATCTACTGGAATGTGAAATCAAGAAGATTTGTTCTTAAACAGGCTTCATCTCTAGATATTCATTTCGCTTCAAATCTAGTCAAACAAATGAACAGTTGCTTTTAAAAGTGGTTTCTATACCATAGGGCTAACTCTGAAATAAACTCTTTTCTCCAGGCTTTACCAGTCTAGTGCAGATTCAAGTCGGTGTGACAGGAACCATTTCCCACGATGCACAGACTATCTGTATTTGTGTGTGCTAGTTAGGTCTGCACATTGTTTTTTGTATTTTTTTAGCTTATATAAGAAAGGCTATATGACTTGTTTTAAAAAAACATTTCCTAAACCAATGCTCAAGGTCACAGGAGAAAGATCTCCAAATTTTAGATAATAACTAGCATCTATGTGCACATTTCTCCAAATAGGAGATTTTCATACAGCAGAGATCTGTGTTCTTTATATGCTCTAGCTGTTATTATCAAGAGAATACTTAAAGAACAAAAGGAAAACAGGATTGCAGTGACCTTAATTATGACCCCATGCACCCAGGCCTCATTGCTCTACTGCAATGCATCCTGATGGTCACAGTTATAAGGTGCTGATGGCTTTAAACTGCCATGAGTTATAACCCAGAAACAACGGGAACCAGAGAAAGCAGCAAGGCTGACCCAACGAAGAGATATAAAATTAGCAATGGGCCAGAGATAACTTTATGCCAGTTGCTAAGGGCAACCTACAACTGATGGATAATGTAATAACGCACGTTAAGCCACACTTACACTAAATAACTTCACAACATCATGAATATCTGTAACAGCAGGGGCACCATGCTGACGGAGGCAAGCAAAGGTGTTGATGATGACTGTACCTTTGGGAAAGACCTAGCCACGCAATGACCTGCTAGGATGCATAGAGGAGGGGTAAGGACAGTGTGGTTTCAGCAGCAGCACTTGCCCTGCTTTTAACAAACAGCCCCTCCAACTCCGTTCCTCTCCACTGCTGTGTACTTCCCCGTGTGCTTTCCACTGAAGGTGACAAACACACATCTATTTCTACGATCTTATGGACAGACTCTGGAGTCAGGACGTCTTTATTCCTTGCAGGAACAGGAACTGATCATGCATCCCACACAAGGGCCTTGTCTCCAGTCCACCTACTCTTAGTTCCACTTCCCTTTCATTTGAAATGTTGAAAGAAAGAACAGAAAAGAAAAGAAAGAAAGAAAGAAAGAAAGAAAGAAAGAAAGAAAGAAAGAAAGAAAGAAAGAAAGAAAGCCTCACCTGTTTGCTTTAAATGGAACATGGAACAAACTACGTGAGGAATACATTGTACATACATGAAATATATCTATAGAAAAGCATCCGGATGACTACCAGTAGTCCGTTTGAAAATTTTACTTCTTGTTTCCAGGTTGCCTGCAGAGAGCACTGAAGCTGCCCTCTCCCTTGGATACCTTTACAATGACCTCCTTAGGGAGCCTTTGATAAGAAGGTGAGACATGATGCAAAGTAGACAGAGTCCTGCTGATTAAGACCTTCGCCAAAAGGGGTGATTAGGCAGGGACATTTTACTGCCCATGTCAGGCAGGTTCTGTAATGGGGAACAAAGTCCATCTGGGTGTGACAGTCTAGTCTCCTCTGTTGAAACTCTATCATGTAGCAGTTCAGTATTTTTACAGAGTTGAATCAACACACATGATATCACAAAGCCAGGAAGAGAAATCTTAAGGTCCTTCAGCATCACAGAGCCAAACCTGTCTTTATATTTGAAAATGTAAATAGCTTGWCCAATGTCAGATACCAGGGAATGGACAGTTCCAGWGGCCTTCAGTATTCTCACTAAATAATAAACCTTCAATACCTGTACCTCTTTCCTTTGAGATACACAGAATACTATTTGTCCTGGGTCCAAGTTTACTGCATTGGAATCAACTATAGTTCTCTCACATTGGGCAAATCATATACTCTCTTCCATCTTTTTTTTTATTCTAATCTGCAAAACTAAATGAAAAAAATGACCAAATTCACTGGACCACTAGAACGACTATGAATATGTAATGTAGTAATCTTGTCAGACTGTTTCCATCTGCCAGCTCCCAATAGTGACATGGAGACTTTTTATTATTTATGAAAGCTTAGGCCTCATAGCTTAAGCTTGTTCCCAATCAACTTAATTAGCCCCACTTATACATGGTCACACCATGTCCCAGTTTGTCTGACTTCCTCCATGTCTGGCTGGTGAGTCCTGTGCTTCTCAATTCCTCCCAGAGTTCTCGCTCTCACTGACATCCCATCATTCCTTTCCCATCCTACTATAGGCCATCATCTCCTCATTAAACCAATCAGAAAGTGATTGAAAAGAACGTTTACAAAATATGATGCAATACAATCGAAATCCCAGTATCAGAGTCCAGCCTGTATTCAGCTCTCTGCCTTCTGGTAGAGAAATCGACATTGGAATAATACAAAGACAACCTTTACACAATGAAGAAGAAGAAGATTATCTCAGCACTGCAGTAACTGTAAAGTAGTAGTAACAGGCTGGCAAATGATGGTTGTCTCATGAATTTATGCTGTTCTTCAGGGAATGGCAGGGAGTGGGCAGGTGAGGTCAGTACTAGAGGAACACCTTCCTCTTGTCTGTCCCCCTCTCCAGTAACCCAGTCCCCCCAACCCCGCTCTATATTTCTGTCTTCATTGCTTGACTCCAAGAATGCAACGTTCACTAAAGCTGAGATATAGTTCTGGACACTATAGTAAACACAATTGCTAAGATAATGTCAGGCCTACAGTTTGCCTTTGGGAAACACCCACAGAATAGATACAATAAGAGAAATCCCTATGACTCTTGAAAAGGAAACATTTTTTTCTTCTTTTTGAATTTTGATTTCCCAAGCTATCCTAAAATCTTTATGGATTTTCCTTCTTTCCCAGTCTGATCTCTAAAGGCTGTGGATAATTCACCTTTACGGTTCCCAAGAAACTGGTCCCTAAACTGCCCTGTGCTCTGTGTGTGCAAGAAAGTGCTGGAAAGTCCATTCACGGCAGTCCCTTCATGAGACCTGTAATGTCTCATCTGTAGTAAAACAATGTTTTMATATACAAAATAAAAGTTATCCTTTATTAAAAGAGCAGCATTTCAGCCTCAAGTTTAAGGTGAGCCATGTATTTTACTATATTTCAGTATCCAGCCCCTTACAATGATAATTTTAAGCCCTATTTGTTGCAGCTACCCTAGGTGGGACAACAGGTACATACTAAAAGTTCAGATAATACATTTTAATCGTTATGTTCTTGATATAGTGAAATTTTTCATGGCTTTTTCTCTGAAATCTCTGAGTGCTCAACCTTATTATCAATCACCCTAAAGAGAAAACTTCATTGTGATATGACAATAGATTATGCCTTCCAATCTGCTCCTATCTAAGACTTCTGGTTAAGGTAGGTACAAGTAATCCTACATTAGCAAGGCTGAAGAAGAAACATTTCTAAAAGAGTCTTCTGGACACCCTTTCATGCCCTCAAGGATGTAAAGCTGTGGTTTCTCCTCATCTGAGATTCCTATCGAACATGAGCAATATGGGGCCGCATATCCAGATCGTTTCTCATGACGTTTGCCTTTGCCTGGTCAGGCTGTTCTTCTCTCATATTTAGCTTTTCTACTTCCCTTTGGACCATGTAAACTCTGACCATTATCAAAATTATGTCACTGTTGTGTTTCTGTACCTCCTTTGCAGCAGAGTAAAGCAATGATGTTATCTGTCTCCTAAAGGATAAATGACAGTGGAAGGAGAATGAATGGGTACTGTGGAAATGTTGCTTCACAGTAGAAATCATTTTGATCTACAGAAGATTWTAATGAGACCATCTATTATATCAGTTTGTCCACTGATTCACTTAATATTAACATGAACTCCACTGTAAATTACCTTTATACTCATTTTATAAATCTCCATCTGAATACTATTCAGAGTCCTGCACCTGATTTGCCTTCCAGTACTGTTCACGTCTTTAATCAGTCTGTTAATATAGGTGCCTGAGACTTTTAGCTTCAGCCAATTACTTATAAGAAAGTTGGTAGACTGCCTCACTTAAGACTCAATAATAGTGCCAGGGCAGATACTTTAAATCTAAAGCTTCTTAAGCCAGCTGCTTCATTAAGAGGTAAGCGTGAAACTGATATTTCTAAGAGCACTCTTTTCTGGAGGTCTTCCATCAACTGGGATATATGCCAGAGTAATACCCTCATAAAGGAAGAAATACAGCAGACTAGACACAATGTAGGGAAGARAGAAAAGACACTGATCTGAGGTTATTTTCCACAATCCAAGTGAATCTCTTGGTAGTCACCCAAAACTAAGCTTACATTCACATGCTTCTGAAAAGGAGGGATTAAGAGRCTGTAAAAATGGATAGAGGAATATATGAACCCAGATTTGTGGAGGGGAGGAGGAAATGGCCAAGAACAGGCCACCCATGACAACAGACAAAGAGAAGTCAGAACATACTATGAATATAAACTTACTACTTGTTTTCAGATGACTCATATTAAAAATAGAGCACATCTCTATCCTCTGAGTCTAACATAAGGCTGGACATCATAGGCAGACCAGATGGAGATCAAACAGATGAAGAAGAAGCAGCAGCAGCTCATGAATAGGAGATGGGATGTATTCATGAGCTGGAGAGACACGCACTAACAGAAGACATGTGCTCCTATTCAGAGAACAGAGGGCAGAGTGTGGTCAACTCTTAAAGGCTTTTGCTTACATGCTGGCTAAAGGGGTTTCACTGTGCTTAACTGGTTGCTTAGGACACAGTTGCGCTACACTGTAAGAATTAGCATTTATTAATGGAAACAGCTGGATCACTTGGTAGAAAGTACTTGAAGACTCTGGACACACCAAGCAAATCTGTTTTAAATACTATATAAACAACTTTCCTCTCCTCATTGTTTCTTTGTTTCTTGAGTTCCCACATTCATTAGGATGTGGGATGATAAATGACCATCTAAACTGTATCTTAAGGTTGCATGTTTCATATTTGTCTTCCCTGTCACAAAGAATGTGAATAAAAGTGGAAATTGTATTTCTTTTAGGGTTCAATTCATTCTAACAGTTGCTAATACTGCACAACAGATCAAACAGTATTTTTCCTATTTTTAAATATAGGAAGTAAATTTTATTACATGCAAAGTCTGCATGAAATGAGGATTGTCATTTCCAATTAATACAAAGCTCATAAAAATATGACTTATTGGTAAAATGTTACTGGAATCATTAATAATCTGATTCTTTTGTTTGCTTTAAAAATGTATGTGCTGAGAAAAAATGTCCTATAAATAAGTAGATGTGACTTGAAGGAGTTTTGTCATGGCAACATCATCCAACGCTTTGAACATTTTCTGAGGTACATGTCAAAAATTACATCGTGGTCTATTATTATTTTAATGATCAGTCAGCTGACAACTCAATTAGGTCTTTCTTTGATTTTGTTGAGTGCAATGAATGATTCAATAGATGCTTGTTATGCAGGCTTCAGAATCTTTTACTTTGAGGAAAGCACTTACTAATGTGTATTAAAATTGCTTAGACCAGTTCTTGCACTCAGATGCTTTATCTGGTCTAACAATTGCAAAAAATAAAAACTTAAAAAAAATCCTCGTGTCACCAGAGCTAAACATGGTACCACATATCTGTAATCCCATCACAGAGAAGACAACATTTCCTGGGGTTTACTGACCAGTAAGTCTAGCTAATGAAGGGACTATTGGTTTAGTGAGAGACACTGTGTTAAAAGGCAACATGGAGAATGATTAACAAAGAAATCTAGGATTGACCTCTGACTTCTACACACATGCTTACACACATATATACATGCAGGCACTGGCACACACACACACACACACACACACACACACACACACACACACTCATCCAAACACATCAATGAAGAATGAATGAATGAACAAATAAATAAACTTCCTGCCCCCACAAAAAAAAGAAAAAAAACATATTCCTCGGATGACTTCAGTTCAGCTTAGGATTATAACTAKTCTACAACCTCAAAAGTGTGTACTCATRAGCATTATTTWTAACAATGTGCTGGTTTACTATGGACATAGAATGGTAATGGTTTCTTTTCCAAAGGAAGAGATGGCTATTCTTTCTAGTATAATGTCACATCTAGAAGGAAAATATAAGCTATTAAAATTTTAAGAGCTTTGGTTTACCTGAACTTGTGTGTGTGTGTGTGTGTGTGTGTGTGTGTGTGTGTGCATTTGTGTGTGTAAATATGTGATTCTAAGTGTTAGTACCTGAATGTGAATATGTTTGCTTGTTTACATGCATGTACTATGGCTGGATTTAGATTACTAACTATACAAGCTATTGCATTACGAAGAACTAGAACAAAGATTCTATGTTAAATAATCTTTTTTTTCTTATTTCATTGTGACTTCAATTTGGATACTCTGGCTTGTACAAACTAGAAATAAAAAAAAAGTAAAAAAGTAATGGACAGTACTAGCAATCGACCTTAGCCAAATGATTCTCAAGAATCGTTAAAGGCACGTGTCCCTTGACAACATTTTCCTTAGTTATTGTTTCTTTATGGTAATAAAACATTATGACCAAAAAGCATCTTCCCACGAAAACAGTTTATTTCATCTTACACTTTGGGGTAACAGTCCATCACTGGGTGAAGTCGAGGCAGGAACTAAAGCAGAGGCCAAGAAGGAACAGTGCTTATGGCCTTATTTACCATGATTTGCCCAGCTTGCTTTTGGATGCTATCCAAAACCTCATGCCCAGGGGAGGCACCACCMTAAGTGATCTGAGACCTCCAACATCAGTCATTAATAATACTAGAAAAAAATGCACTACAGAATTGCCTCCAACAAATCTTATAGAGGCACTTTCTCAATGGAGAGTCATTCTTCCCAGATGACTCTAGCTTGTGAGAAGGTGACATAAAACTAACCACCACAACACCAGAGCTTTGTACGAATAAAGTACAAAGCAGAATCTCAGATACTTGGAATCAGTACCTGAGACCTGTCCCATGCAATGTGCTGTTAAAACTTAGGTTGAGGAGCAGCCCGCTTGGCCAGGTGTGCGGGGAACACCAGAGTGAGAGATCACTTGGGACGCAGCCCACCTGGGTTCCTTCTACTCGCAGGAGCTGGGCAGCTCTGCAGCTGTCTGTGCACACGTCCAGCAGGGGAGCATATGACCTGCAGCCAGTGCCGCAGTTAGAGGGAGCCCTGCCGTCTGAAATCGCCACCATCTTGGCTTCTGTGACCAAGCAGCCAGCTGAGCCAGAGACCTGTGCCACATCTGACACAGGGAAGATCCTACTTCCTGATACTCTCTTGAGAACAGACAGGAGCAGTTTACTCGGTCAGTAGAAGCAGGTCATTCAAGAATCAGCATCAGCAGAGCATTTGAAATCTGGCAGCAAGCCCTGTCCTGGGCCGTTTGCCCTACAGAGTGATTGGCGCTTGGAGGGGGTCCTCGCAGCATCCAACTTCTTCACTACTGGGCAGACCAGACAGGCAATACCAAGTACACAGAGACAACCCAATTTTAGCATTGCTTGGGACAGGGCACACCAGGGCTCCAATGGTACCCAAAAGTAGGGCAGCCCATCAGCAATCAGTGCCAGGGTAAACCCAGTCATCCAGTGGTGCAGAAATAGCCTTACAGGCCACAGGAGGTTCAAGCACCAGCCAGTGACAGTAGGACCAACTAATGCCAGAGATAATAAGATGGCAAAAGGCAAACGTAGGAATGTTACTAACAGAAATCAAGGCAATATGGCAGCATCTGAACCCAGTTCTCCAACAACAGCAAGTCCTGGATACCCCCAACACACCAGAAAAACAAGATTCGGAATTAAAATCACTGATCATAATGCTTTTAGAAGACCACAAAAAGGACATAAATAAAACTCTTAATGAAATACAGGGGAACATGAATAGATTAGAAGTCCTTACATTGGAAACACAAAAAAAATCACTTAAAGAAATTCAGGAGAATATGGGTCAACAGATAGAAGCCAATAAAGAGGAAATGCAAAAATCACTTAAAGAAATGCAGGAGAAACTGGGTCAACAGGCAGAAGTCATGACAGAGGAAACACAAAAATCTATTAAAGAACAAGTGAAGGAACTTAGCAAAACCATCCAGGATCTAAAAACAGAAATAGAAACAACTAAGAAATCACACAGGAAGACAAGTTTGGAGATAGAAATCCTTGGGAAGAAATCAGGGGCTATAGATGAAAATATTAACAACAGAATACAAGAGATAGAAGAAAGAGTCTCAGATGCCGAAGATACCATAGAAACCATTGACTCAACAGTCAAAGAAAATGCAAAAATCAAAAAGCTTGTAACTCAAAACATCCAGGAAATCCAGGACACAATGAGAAGACCAAACCTAAGGATTATAGGTATAGATGAGAATGAAGATTTACAACTTAAAGGGCCAGCAATTATCTTCAACAAAATTATGGAAGAAAACTTCCCTAACCTAAAGAGAGAGAGAT
>BDUI01001285.1:144488-164355 GCA_002335545.1 Apodemus speciosus
TAGACACCGATTATAAAATACGGATAGTATGGTACCTCAATTTTTGTTTTGTTTTAAGAACTCCCATGTGATGACTATTCTTGGGTATCAACCTGGCCACATCTTTCATTAACTAAAACTCGAATAGCTGGGTGTATCTCTGAGATTGTTTTCTCAATTTGAAGTGGAAAGATCCAGTTTAATCTGGTTTTTTTTTTTTTGAGGTGAGAAAATTCATTTTCAATCTGGGCCACACTTCCTGGTGTTAGCCTATACAAAGGGCACAGAAGAAGGAAGCTTTCTCCCTATTTGCCTGCTTACTATAACTAGCAAGTCATTACCTTCACTGGCAATAGAGCTTACTTAGGAATTCTTGAGTATACTGGAATAGCTGGACCAGAGCTTGTAAGCCATTCTAATAAGTAWGTATAATATATATGATAAATGATGTATTTTTACATATGATAAATTCATTCTGTCTGTTCTGTTTCTCTAAGGTACTGGTTGTCACAATGTGACAATCTTTCTGGGGGGTCACAAATTAGATATCCTGCTAATCGGGTATTTACAATTCATGACAGTAGCAAAATTCCAGTAATGAAGTAGCAACACAAATAATGTTATGATTGGGGTCACTACAATGTGAGGAACTGTATTAAAAGGTGAAAGCACTAGGAAGGTTGATACCACTGCCCTAGAGAACCTTGACTAATACATTCCATTGTCTTCCCTAGTACTTTTTACTACTCTTAGTGATCCTCCTAACAGTATAAGAGGCTCTTTCCCCCATCCTTGCTGTATTCCTTATATTTCAGCTGTTGTTATAAAAACACCCAAAGGAAAGAAAACTTAGCAGAGATAGGCTTTACTTTATACACTTGATACTTTATATTATATACATTATATACTTTTAGAAAGTATATAATGGCGTGGAAGTCATGCTAACAGTAAGCTGGTCATATTCTCTCCATATACAGGGAGCAGAGGGAGAACAGGAAGTAGCCYAACCCCAGAGAAGCACATTGTCTACTTACAAGGCACCTCCTTAAGGTTCTTAACTTCCCCAAATAGCATCATCAATTAAGGACCAAGTGTTCACATACCTGAGCCTATGAAGACATTTTTCTTTCAAGCCACCATAGTTGGGCTTCTGGCTTTGTTATCTTTATTAAGTATTTTGACTTCCTTGGATGTTCTAGATATTAACAATATCAGAAGAAAGACTAGGAAACATTTTTACTAAGTTTATAGGTTGTCCTTTACTCTTCTAGTTGTTTCCTTCACAATGTAAAAGCTTTTCAGTTGCATTGAATCCTTTTTATCAATGGCATCTGCATGAATTCATATTGAATTGGACACACGCCTTGTGATATCTGGCAAGTTCTTGKATCTCTAAGCTCTTGAGTAAACCACTCTTGGTTTGTCCCTATACCTTACCTATTCTGTAGAGTAAAGAGTACCTACTGAGTTCAACTCAAGCACTTGGATGGGTCATTTGGCATTCAAAGTCATCCAGTGCAGTAGTGTATCTACTCAGTAAAAGACTTGGGGATATGCGGGGTTCACTTGTCTCCAGACCATTATAAACTCTGTAAGTCTCTTATCAAGACAGATCTAGGTTGCATCACCCTGGGCTTACTGAGAGATGATGTTAATTCATTTCTAAAGTATGAATCCTATGCAGATTCCACCTGTCATCKAAGTCCCTCCCTGTTTTAAAGGCTTGGTTTCCAATGCATCTTAGTAGGTGGTAATTGAGTCATAGGGGTGCAATCCAATAAATGAATTAACTATTTGTTTCAATCAAAGCCTAAAATATTGATGAAGTTTTAGAGGTTAGATACAGCTGTGAACTTACAGGAAACAGGTTGCTTAGACATGCCCTTAAAGGGTGTATATTGTGCATATTCTCTCTGTCTCCCTGTCTCTCTCTGTCTCTCTTCTTCTCTCCCTCCCTCTACCACAATCTCTGTCTCTGCCTCTAACTCTGCCTCTCCCTCCCCCTTTTCCTTCCCCTCCCAGCCTCTTACTACCACATGTATCAGGAATAATTTCTTATTCCTACAGGGTAGTCCTTCTCTGACCTCTAAAAACTTAGATTCCCTTTTCTGGAACCATCAGCTACTGATGAGTTCAGAATTCAGTGTCTTGAGCATCCATTTTTAATTTAGCACAGCCTGAAGTCCACCCTGGCTACAGAGATTCCTATAGAATTGGTTTATTATCATTTTTCCTTCTACTTAACCCCATCATCTTTGCTGTCATAGTCACCGTTCCTTGTAAATAAGGCATCTGCATGTAACACTCCATTTCAGAGTCTGTTTCCAGGGAAACCTATTCTACTGCATCCATTATCATCAAATAATGGAAAATAATTGGCAGGATGTTTTTACCAAATAACTTGAAAATTAGAAGCTTTCTACCTAAGCTCAAAGTCCAAATTTAATCCAGCAAGTGTTTTGAATTCCTCCTTATCTAGAGGATTGGGTTTATCTCATTTCAGTCAATTTCTATGTTTGCAAAAGGAGAAAGAATGTAGAAACCCAGGCATCTAGGAAACAGGGACCTTATCTGGTCCTTATATACCAAGTTGTATAAGGCAAGACCAGGGAAACCAACCTGTCCTTGCTAAACTGCTTGGCTGTGTAAATGGTGCTTGTGGTTGGAATGTGTGCCATGCTGACACTGCTAAAGTTGCTTGGATCTGTCAAGAATGCCCCTGGTTGAAACGTGGGACATATCAAGACTGGTATATGAATTAGTTTGTCTTCTTCAACTGCTAACACAGCAGCACAGTTGCGTGCATTTTAAAGAAAAGAGCTGTATCTGAGCTCAGGATTCTGGCCCAAGATCAAGAGTTCTCCTGTTGTAATGCAGTTCTTGTTGCAATGCCCTAAGGTGGCACAAGCCATCACAAATAGACAGTAAACCTGTGTTTTTTCCACTGGCCAGTCCCTTTTCTATAAATCCACCAGTCTTTAACCAAGTAGCTTCCATTCTGATGACCTTATTTAATTCTACTCAGTTCCCAGGGACCCCATCTCTAAACACCATAGTTGGGCTTACACTCCCTGTTTTTACAGGGAACATTTAGCTGTAATATAGATTGTAGGGAATAAAGTAATTTAAGTGGAAACTATTAGATGTTAATTTGGATCTGGACCTCTTTCATACAGCATGCAATGCAGATTCCCAGCACTACTTCACATTTCCAAAGTCTTACCTATAATATTGAAGAACCAGTACTATGAGTCTGCCTACAGTACAAGGTACACACAGTCTACATCAATTCACCAGTGAAAAGAAATCAGCATCATAAGACTTCTCTGCCATAGGTGCTCTGTAGAAAGTATCTAGCTTCACCACCTAAAACAATTACATCCCAGAAATCGAGACCTGATCCAGTGGGCAAAAAATAGCATTTTTAACAAATGGTGCTGGATCAACTAGAGATCTGCATGCAGAAAAATGCAAATCAACCCATTCTTATATCCTTGTAAGTCCAAGTGGATCAAGGATCTACACATAAAACCAGGTACACTGAAGCTTATAGAGGAGAAAGTGGGGATGAATCTCGAACACGTGGGCACAGGGTAAAAGTTTCTGAACAGAACACTAATGGCTTATGCTATAAGAACAAGAATCAACATATGGGACCTCATAAAACTGCAAAGCTTCTGTAAAGCAAAGGACACAGTCAATGGGACAAAACGGCAACCAACAAATTGGGAAAAGATCTTTACCAACCCTACAACCAATAGAGGGCTAATATTCAATGTATATAAAGAACTCAAGAAGTTAGTGTCCAGAGAGTCAAATAACCCTATTAAAAATGGGTACAGAGATAAACAGGGAATTCTCAACTGAGGAAACTCAAGTGGCTCTATAGCACCTGAAGAAATGTTCAGCATCCTTAGTTATCAGGGAAATGCAAATCAAAACAACAATGAGATTCCACCTTATGCCAGTCAGAATGACTAAGATTAAAAACTCAGGGGACAGCAAATGCTGGAGAGGATGTGGGGGAAAAGGAACACTTCTCCATTTTTGGTGGGATTGCAAGCTGGAAATCAGTTTGGCAATTCCTCAGAAAATCAGACATAGTACTACCAACAGACGCAGCTATACCACTCCTGGGCATATACCCAGAACATGCTCCTACATGTAATAAGGACACATGCTCCACTATGTTCATAGCTAACTTATTTATAATAGCCAGAAGATGGAAAGAACCCAGATGTCCCTCAACAGAGGAATGGATACAGAAACTATGATGTATATACACAATGGAGTACTATTCAGCTAATAGAAACAATGAATTCATGAAATACTTAGGCAAATGGATGGAACAAGAAAGTGTCATCCTGAGCGAGGTCACCTAATCACCAAAGAACGCACATGGTATGCACTCACTAATAAGCAGATGTTAGCCCAAAAGCTCAAAATAAACAAGTTACAATTCACCAAGATCAAGAAGAAGGAGGACTTAAGCGAGGGTGCTTCGGTTGGTCTAAGAAAGGGAACAAAATAGTCACGGGAGCAATAAGGGAGGCAATGGGTGGAGCAGAGACTGAAGTAAAGGCCACCCAGGGACTGCCCTACCTGGGGATTCATCCTATAAACAGTCAACAAACCCTGACACTACTATGGACAACAAGAAGTGTGTACCAAAAGGAGCATGCCATGGTTGTCTCCGGAGGGGCCCTGCCAGAGCCTTACAAATACAGAGGCAGATGCTAACAGCCAACTATTGGACTGGGCATGGGGTCCCCAATGGAGGAGCTGGAGGATGGTCCAGAGGAGTTGAAGGGGTTTACAGCCCCATGAGAAGAACAATGATTTCGGCCACCCAGATGCCCCAAGACTCCCAGGGACTGAACCATTAACCAAGGGGCACATATGGTTCCAGCCAAAAATGTGGCAGAGTAAGGCCTTGTTGGGCATCAGTGGGAGGAATGGTCCTTGGTCAGGTAAAGGCTCAACAGAGGCCTGAACAAAGGGAAACCGAGAAGGGCGGAGGGAATGTGTTGGGTGGAGAGTCATAAAGGTGAAGTCAGGGAGAAGAAGGAAGGGGAGGGGCTAGGGCTCTTAGGGGAGGGGGGATTTTTACCATTGACAATGTAAATGAAGATGCTATTCAATAAAAATAAATAAATTAAAAAACGGAGGCTGAAGGATTTCAGAGACAACCACAAAGCCCTTTTCCAGTTGCTTTGACAGTTACCATCCTGTGCTAAAGATACTCATTTGCAGTGCTGCTCTTCCCTAGCACATTTTCTTCCACTACAGATTTTCCAAATGTTTGTACTACATTTTCCTTTGCTCTTGAAATCAATCAGAAGCACCGAGCCAGCTATGTCTGTATCTTGTTTAGAAATGTCATCTGTCAGATAAACTAGCTCATCACTTTCAAGTTCAATCTTCCATAAAATCTGAGGTCATGGGCTTAGAGCATCCAGGTTCTTTGCAATTGTGTAAAAGGACAGAGTTTTCTCCCATACACAATCAGATCATTTCCATCCGAGACTAGTTTCCTGTCTCCTTGTCACCAAATTCTCCTGTAACTCACAATGAATACCAGTCTAGGCTTTTTTAGGCTTCCTGTCTTCAGACACAGTTCCAAGATGTTCAGGAATAGTTAGAATAATGACTCCACTCCTTGTTACCAGTCCCCTCTATTTGTCAATTTTCCATTACTAAAGCAAAATACCCAAGGCCAGGCACATCTAAAAAGAGTTAATATAGCCCACGTGTGGGTTCAAATGCACAACAGTATAGTCTGGTGAGAGTGTCCTGGCATGTAACCTCACAATGACTGGAACACTTACAAGGGAAGTCACATTACCAGACAGGAAGGTGATGGGGCTGGAGAATGACCAGATTTAACCTTTTAAGACAAATCAGTTTTAAGAATTAACTCAGAGTTGCTCTTGGAATGGAGTTATTCACCACAAAGGACGATCTGTCATGAGGTATGTTTCTGTTTGTTTCTTAGTTTGTTTTAAAGCACACAGAGGCAGGAGTGAAGAATTGGATTCACATGTGCTAGGCAAGTGCTCTACTACTGAGTTAAGTTCACAGGCTTCTCCCTTAAATAGCCTGGGACTTCCCACTGTGCACCAGCCCTTGAAGGTCTTACTACTTGTAGTCACCTTCATAGTGGGAACTAAATCTTGCAACACATAATCTCTTAGGGGATGCACTCAAACTGTCCATGGTGATAGATGTTTCATAAGCTCTGCCACTAATATCAGATGGTGTCAAAGAAAACTGGCAGCAGTCAGTTGGGCATCATGAGTAAACAGAGCATCCAGTAAGTTAATTAACATATATTCTTCCTTCTGGCTAGTCTATATCGAAGCACACCTGGTGAGATTAACTTTGTATTTGTCAAGTACTCAATCATATAGAAGCCTGAGTGCAGACAGTTGTCACCTGGTACCAAGAAAATAAGTTTAGATGAAAACATTATCAAACCCCTTAGCTTCCCTCTTACTGCTGCATGAGTTCCTCATGGGAGAATACAGCTCAATGACAACAAAAACATATTTAAAAAGAACAATCCAGGGACTGAGGAGATGTGTCAGTGGGCACAGTGCTTGCTGCATTGGAATGAGTTTTTACTTTGGTTCCCCTTCGAGCACACCCAAGCTGGGGGTGAGTAGAGACAAGACAGTCCTTCGACTTGCTATCCAGCAAAACCAGGCACACCAGTGAGCTTTAGGTTCAGGGAGAGACCTTGCTTCAAATAATAATGTGGGGGATAACAGAGAAATACAATGTATGACTTTCACATGGACACAAGTATACATATTTATTCATATCTCTCTCTCTCTCACACATACACACACACACACACACACACACACACATCAAGAAGAGGAAAAAATCCATCATGTAGCCAAGAAGGACAAAACAAAGCTATTTTCTAAGCAACCAGCTCTTAAGTTCTTTGTTTTCTCACACCTTGTACATTAAAAAAAATGATTAAAATAACATTTTGATTGGAGCTGTACATATTATTGATATGTCCTGTATTGGAGGTAAAATCATACATTTCTAAAAACCCATGATATAATGTCATTAGTAACTAAAAATATTTTTTCAAAACCAGAAAAGTGTTTGAAAAAAATGGGATATCTACTTTCGTGTTTGATTTTTTTAATTATACTTGTTTTGAAGTATATAAAGGCGACCAGGCAGAGGGCAAAGAGGCACGTGGGAATCAACAGTATTTTAGTAATTAACCATAGATACTGTTCTTTGATATTATATTACAATGGTACAATAGCTTTTAAATTTAGTTTCAATGTAGAGTCCAAATGCCTGTTGGAAACTCATCATATCTTACTGTATAGAAAATTATTTGACATGACTTTAAATGTATCATTTATTCCATGTGCGCTTTTGTAAATATATACTAGTAACTTGTCAAATATTGATATATTTACTAATACCAATTTCCTAAATACTGACATTTTCTTGTTTTAAAAATAGAAGAATTAAAAAGTACCTCAACAGGGAAGTAAAGGAAGTGTCCTAGTCCTAAATTTTCCTTTAAAGCCTAGATTGTATTGGCTGCCAACAACACTGCATTAGCTCCTGCAGAGACAGGTTTACCAAGTTCATTTCTAACAGAACATCTGCCAAACATCTAGGTGTGAACAACCATATTTTTCTGTCAATCATTCTCTTAAACAAAAATAACATTCCAGGGAAAATGTCATTGGTTCTGCCCACCACTCAATGGCTGAGTACATCTTAGGCAGCCAATAGGCCAGCACACAGTAGGATGTCACATTTTTTTACACACTTCCAATTTTGTCATACAACATTCTAAAATGGAGACAACAAAACAGAAACAGGCTTAATTAAATTAATAAGTCATTCTGCAGCATCAACCTTTAGAAGCAGGAGATGTGGAACCATTTTATTTTTGTACCAGTAATACTGTACCCATAAAAAACCACAAGGGCCATTATTAGGGTGTGGTGTCCTGCCTTTCATTCCTTAGAGGCCCAAAGCTCTTTCACTCTCTGTCACCATTTTGCCATCTGCACAAAAACAAGCCCTGAAAAGTTAGCAAATCTAATCATTTTTGCATAAAAAAGTATTAACCTTGAAAATTGGAAATGTCTCTGCTGCACCCAGAAATGGGTAACTCACATTTTAAGATCTATTATTGTACTAGACTTGTATTGGTCTGAGCATAAAAAGCATTATTTTGGTAACAATGGGTATTGAGTTTCCTACCTCAACAGGGCCAATGAGAGGGTGTAGACTAAAATTCTAACTACTCTTTGTGTTCTAAAACACAACTGAAAATGGGTGGGATATAGAAGTTAAAGAGAATTATTAACTAGCCATAAAAATGCCCCTCCACACCCAGCAAAAACTGTACAAAACATGGTCATTGAGCTTCAAGAAATGTGTCCACCCCTGCTGTAACTGTGGCTATGTAAATCATCCAGTCTGTTGCAGTCTGGCTTGCTCTCCGCAGATAAGGTTAAGTGAACACCCGTTGTAGTATTCTCTACATCTTGAAGAAAAATAATTGCGCCAGTTCTCTTCAGAATGCTGTGTAGAACTCCCCCAATATTTCCTGATATCATACTAATCAAAGACCACAGCATAAATTTGCCTCCTGATACTCATTAAATCCTTGTGGAATGGCTACTTGGGATGCTCATTATTATAACCAAGCATGTATTCAAACAGATATGTCACCTTTCTTGTTTCTTCAGGCTAAACAATCCCTGATATTAACCTTTCTGCTCAGCCTTTATTTTCCTACGCTTTTTATCATTTCTGTTGCTCTGTGTTGGACTCACTCCAGTTTTGCCACATTGCTCTTAAAGTGTTTGAGAATAAAACTAGACACCATCCTTAATAAGGTCTTCAGCGTTGCCAGCGGAGAAGAAATACGACTTGCTGGACTTGAAATGTCATACTCCTCCTAATATATAAGCATCTTAGGCCTTTAAATAACAGCCTTGTTTTGCTGACTGGTTTTCAGTTCTAATTCTGCAGCTGCTCTGGCCTTCCCGACGCGGTAGTGTTGGTATAGACAGCCCCTCTTTAATCTCCACTGTTTGTAGCTGGCTTCTGACTGTCACATCTTGCCCTTGCCCCATTTACGTTCTTCTGGCTTTCTCTGCCAATTTCCCTAATTTATCAAGCTCATGCTGAACTATTCCTGGCTCCCGAGTTGTAAGCAATACCAACCACTTAATGTCATTCACACATGTTCCATTTCCATCACGTTAGACGTTCATCTAAAAGCACTGCTTGATATGGGGGTGCATTATTTTGTAGTTAGAGAAAAGTGCAGGAGCTAAGACGGGCTTCCCACAGGAACCTCTTCCCTACTTTTTCAGGATGCAGAGAGCACAGAGGTGCTTTTATGTCACCCATAGTAGAACTTAGCACATTCCAGTCCTGTGCACTACAAAACTCACCTCCGCCCAGTAGGACTGTGCTGCTGTGCAAAAGATGCAGTTGCATAGAGAAAAGGTATTAATTCCTTTGTTATAAATCCTAGGTGGGCAGCTAGGTTAAAAGTGCCAATCTGGACTTCAGATTCACAGAGAGATGCAGGGTTTTCTCCAGGTTGTTTCTCTGCAGTGCTCGAAAACTCTGTCTTCACCTGCAGGTTCAAACTGAGCTTTGCAAAGCTGGTCAAGAGGATGAGAGTAGGACCAGAGTGTGTGTGCTGCAGCCTCACTGGATTCCTTTGTCTGAAGGTGTCATATATGAGTACACTGTACTTAAATAATCTCTACTCCTCATTCTTCCTCCTCTCTCCCCTGACTTTCCCTGTGTCTCCTTCAATGTAAGGGCCCTGAAAGAAAACCAAGAAAAGAAAGCCATTGGTTCTTCCTTCCTAGCAGCCAGTACTGTCCAAAGCGATTTACTTAGATGTGGGTCCTGTGGTGTTTTCCTCCACCCATGTTGCCATGGTGACTGGTGTGGTCTGTGCAGGTCTTTCATTGGTAACCAACCATTTTGTTGAGAAGTCAAGGGAGCAACCTTTCAGCCTGATCAGAACACGCCATCGGCAGCCATCAGCCTAGTTCTCAGGTTTCAGACTCTTCCCACCTTTCCTCTGTTATGTTCCCTGAACCTTGGGTGTGAGGATTGTGTTGTAGACGTGCAGACTGCTGCTGGGCAGCCCAATATCTCAAGCCCAGCTCAGGAATGACAAGGAGTTGCTCCAAGTTTAGTTGTTTCTGAAAAAAACTTTCTACAAAAGAGACTGGAAAGACCATTGAAATTATTAGAAAATGATGGAAAGACAGATTTCAAAAAAAAAAAACCCTGTAGTTTGTACCACTGAACGTCTAGATTAGTTTAATTGCTATCGTCTATCTTTCTGATTGGTTAAACTGAAGGTGGTGAAAAATACCTCCTTTCTCTGTAAGCGAATATTAGCCTTGTTCATGAGAAGAACTATCTTTGGATTACATTTAGTCACTTGTGAATGAATAAGTGTCAGATGACACCTGAGGATGTCTTGCCCTTCTGCGACATCTCTCTTCCACTGTAGTCCCACCCACCCTTCATTGTCTTCTCAAACTGATTACCTATAACTTTCCCCCAAACCTAAACTGGTATTACTTAACACGATTACTTCCCATTGATGCAAATATGAGACAGGGCCAGATGTCCCACATCGTGTAGATATGCATGCTTGATCTAAAGTTAATCAGTTTCCAGATATACTGAGATCCTTGAAGCTGAGCGAAGTCCTGAGGACACACTTGGTGAGCTGTCTGCTCTTTAAAAAGAAACAGGGTCTTCCTTGCTTTATGCCTAATGGAGCAATTAGGTCTTTGTTTTCGTTTCTGTTCCATTATGGAAAAATTATAATCCCTGTGTCATTTCTTATGCCTAATAAGATTAGAAAATGCATATAAGGGGTTAATGTGCATAGTGATCTGTTAGTGTTACTCTAAAATGAATGATTACTGTCAATTAGAACCAAATGCCTCTTCGGGTAGTTATTGTATGCCCCATAAAGGTTCTGCTTGTAATTCCCAGACCCTTTTGTGGGATGCCTGAAAAGAATTAGGAGGCTTGAGATAAGGTTTCGAGAAAATACTTTTTTTGCTTTCATTACAGAAAATAAGCATGTTATTGACAATTGGGAGAAACAGAATAGCCATGTGTTTCCATSGGAAATATGTCCCCACCAGGGACAGTATGTGACTGAAAGCCAGAGCAGTCTCCTGGATCACCACACTTTGAACCTCTGCTCTGGATTTACTGAGAATGGATTCTCTAATATCTAGAAATATCTCCTCGCTATTGTTTGAAATGACACAAAGAAATGAGCATGTTTGACTCCTTTCTTGTGCTAATTACAGAACTAACTGACTTACATTATTTATTTATTTTTATTTATTTATTTATTTATTTATTTATTTATTTATTTGGTTTTTTGAGACAGGGTTTCTCTGTGTACTACTGGCTGTCCTGGAACTCACTCTGTAGACCAGGCTGGCCTTGAACTCAGAAATCCACCTGCCTCTGCCTCCCAAGTGCTGGGATTACAGGCATGTGCCACCACGCCCGGCTTATTTCTATTTTTATTTGCACATGTACACACTTTTTTATGTTTTATCTCCACCCTTCTTCCCTCCTTCAAGCTTATCTCAGGGCTGAAGAGATGTCTCGGTGGATAAAGCAATTGCCATGGACATAAGAGAACCAGATGGCATTCTTGTAGGAACGGTACTAAGCTCTGGTGAGGCCCAGGACATGTAAGTTAGATAGACTTGTATAACTAGCTTTAATGAGATGTTCTGCCTCAGTAAATAATATGGAGTAATCCAGAAAGACATTTATGCCTACATACATGTGTTGCAGGATTTTCCCTRTTCGGTCACATTAGGGCAGTGAGAGGCCTGTGATTGGATGGGAAAAGGGAGGTGGAGCTAGGAATTGAAGAGACAGAGATCTCAAGAAGAGAGGAAAGAAGAATATAGGTTGATATATGGTATTATCAAAAGGTTAGACTACTTGGGGTAAAGCTTTATCATTATCAATTGACTCTGAAATTATTTGTTGGCATCTTGTAAATTGTGATTTTATTGATACATAAATCTAATTGGTTGACTATTAAGCTTTAAGAGTCTTATTTTTACTGGGTAATTAGGTGTTGAGATGGTTGATTGTGGGGTGTGTAAAGCATTCCGTGTAAGTGAGAGGAACTCTGGGCCCCCACTGGACAGATGGCTGGCAGATGGACCAAAAAGTAAGGTCACCCTGTGGGAGCCCTGTGGACCATTGATTGCCAGCATTAGCGTGGGAACATGCCTGTTCATTTTTTAATATTTCCCACAAAATACATGTGAACACATACGTGTACTCACAGCACACATTAATAAACATGTCGCACACCCCCAAAGAGGAAAGTTACATATTAGTGGGGTTGCCTTCATGTTCACATCAACTATGGAATATTCCAGTGCTTTCCCTAACTTTCCACCTGGCTGTGGTATCTGATTATCCACTAACTCATTGATTCAAGGACACAGGAATAACGTCTTCTGTTTTACTCAAGAAAAATTTAGCAAGGGAGATGAAGACCCCTAAATTCAGGGAGATATTTGATGCTAGTACTAAGCTTATGTTGTTGCCGTAGCAACCTGGTCATTAAGGATATTTCAGCTTTTTCTATTAACCTCTATTTTCAGAGGTTTATAACTTCTTGATAAAAATTGCCTCCAGGCTAAAATCTGGCATATATGATCTTAAACGTGCCAGGTGTCAGTGAATATATACATATGTAGTATCCATTTTCTCAAAGACCTGGTGAATTTCCAAATGAATTATCTCATTTCTCACAGGGTATAGATCCATTACATTTTTGTGAACTTGATTAGCTTTAGAAGTTGCTTATGACAACACAACTGAAAGCATTTATAAAATCTCATGTTTGCTCTTTTCTTCCCTCACCCTCTCTGCAGGGAATGGTCACTCTAATCTTTCTAGAAAATTTGTAAGACATGCCTGCCTGGTTCGTGATAAGTTTTAACCTTACTTAAGTAGACTCAGTTACACTGTTTACCTGGAGTTTATAGCTTACTTTCTTCAAAGTACAGGAAGAAATATTAACTCTAGCTGAATGAAGGACAGGGGTCAGAGGCAATACCACAGCTAGCAGCTGCATTCTGAATCCACCTTTTCCACTGCTCAGACTTTCAGGAGCCCCTTTTCCATGATTCCAAGAAGGGACCCAAAATTCACCAGTAAGAGTTGGGCAACACCAAATTCAAAACTTTTTCCATGATTCCAAGAAGGGACCCAAAATTCACCAGTAAGAGTTGGGCAACACCAAATTCAAAACTTCTTCTTTGTTTTTTTTTTTTTTAAATGTAAGGTGAATCTTCAATATCTTCCTCCCGAATCTTTTCTAAGAATTTAAACCCATAGAAAAACTGAAAAATAATAGGAAAACCATTTACTTAGCTCCTGTATTAACCAAGTGTTAATACTAAATGGAGTCATTTGAGAGTTGTCAACATTGCTCATCTTGAGATTTGAATTTGAACTTGAATGATTGCCTGGACACAAGGATAGTCTCCTATGTAACCACACAGTAGTCACATTTAGGCTGTTGAAGACACATACCTTTATTTAAACTGATCCATATGTAAATGTTCTCAATTGTTTCATTAATATCCTTTATAATTCATGTGACATTTCAATGACAAATAGTGTATTACAACTACCCAAATTATAGTGTCCTTCGGAACAGACTCTCCCTTAATCTAACCTCATGTTTCCCAGTTATAACTATTTTAAAACTCTGTATTTTCCCCTATGTCATACAGTTCTATGGATTACATCCAGATTTATAGTTATACAAAGGTTTTCTTTTTCTTTCTTTCTTGTTTTCCTCCTTTCAATTAGAGAAATTCCCAAAAATGAGATTGACATGTTAAATAAGGTGTGTGCTTTCTTTCATTTGACTAGATTGGCTAAGGTCTCTCCCCATTAGCCTTGCTACTGCTAGTGTTTGTRAAGGACGTTTTCCACATACCTGCTGTCTTGGGGTTTTACTGTTATAAACAGATACCATGACCAAGACAACTCTTATAAGGACAACATCTACCTTTCTCTACTACCATGTCCTGTGTTTAAAGCCAATGAGAAACTATAACAGCCTAATCCAAGCRGGATAACAGAGTCATGAGGAACGARGGTATGGGACACTCCTCCAGGAAAACAGCCAAGACCTGTTGACAACCAGGAATAGCTATCACAATCCACCCCTTGTCAGCTTGACACAAATCATATCTCATGTCCAAATGAAACAATAATCAAGTCACAAATACTCCTRACATGATATAACTATCCCTCATACAATTGTAAACACATCCTAAATTAAGAATAGGTCAATGTCTCTTGGTCGCATCATTTTATTTTCTCAACTTAAATAYCAATTGATATTCTTTTAATTGATGTTTTGCAAACAAATTTCATTTTACAAAACAAATCAGGTATGGCCTTATTGGAGGGATTTCTCTAACTGAAAGGAGAAAAACAACAACAACAACAATAACAACAACAACAACAACAGACAAAGAACACTTTTGGATAGCTATATATCTGGATGTGATCCAGAGAAATTGTATGGCATGGGGGAAATGCAAAATTGTAGAGAGAGGGGTACCTTACCAGGCCCATGCTGAGGCATCCCCCATCAGATACCTGTCATAGGACAGGGTCTACTATAAAATGTAGATTATTTGGGGGAATGGGGTGACAAGGGAGTAGAGGCAGAGAGGACAGAGAAGAACAGGCAAACAGACATACAGGTGTGGGGGAAGAGGCCCTGGATCATATGGAAAGAAAGGGAGGAGTGGGTAGGAGAGAGACCAGAGAGGGGCCAGGGTTTGGAGGGTCAGAGAAAGAGAGAAAAGTGTCAGGGAGAACAAGAAAGGGGAAACCATCTTTTTATAGCAAACCAGGCTCCTACCTGGCTGTTGCTAGGTAACTGTTGGGTGGGGCCTAGAAGGAATGCTAGCATGCCAATAACACTGTACTCCAACAAGGACACATCTCTGAATGATGCCTCTCCCTGGGTCAGGAATATTCAAAGGGCCACACCTCCTATAATGACTACTGTCATTTGTACCAAGTCACTTCCTTAACACCTTACTGCAAGTTTTGGACTAGAAAAATATTGGAAAAANACATGATATAACTATCCCTCATACAATTGTAAACACATCCTAAATTAAGAATAGGTCAATGTCTCTTGGTCGCATCATTTTATTTTCTCAACTTAAATAYCAATTGATATTCTTTTAATTGATGTTTTGCAAACAAATTTCATTTTACAAAACAAATCAGGTATGGCCTTATTGGAGGGATTTCTCTAACTGAAAGGAGAAAAACAACAACAACAACAATAACAACAACAACAACAACAGACAAAGAACACTTTTGGATAGCTATATATCTGGATGTGATCCAGAGAAATTGTATGGCATGGGGGAAATGCAAAATTGTAGAGAGAGGGGTACCTTACCAGGCCCATGCTGAGGCATCCCCCATCAGATACCTGTCATAGGACAGGGTCTACTATAAAATGTAGATTATTTGGGGGAATGGGGTGACAAGGGAGTAGAGGCAGAGAGGACAGAGAAGAACAGGCAAACAGACATACAGGTGTGGGGGAAGAGGCCCTGGATCATATGGAAAGAAAGGGAGGAGTGGGTAGGAGAGAGACCAGAGAGGGGCCAGGGTTTGGAGGGTCAGAGAAAGAGAGAAAAGTGTCAGGGAGAACAAGAAAGGGGAAACCATCTTTTTATAGCAAACCAGGCTCCTACCTGGCTGTTGCTAGGTAACTGTTGGGTGGGGCCTAGAAGGAATGCTAGCATGCCAATAACACTGTACTCCAACAAGGACACATCTCTGAATGATGCCTCTCCCTGGGTCAGGAATATTCAAAGGGCCACACCTCCTATAATGACTACTGTCATTTGTACCAAGTCACTTCCTTAACACCTTACTGCAAGTTTTGGACTAGAAAAATATTGGAAAAAMTTCATGTTTAACACCTGTTTTGATTTACTTATTGATGAATTATTGCTTCAAATCACCCTTCCCAAATGGTTGTTTTACCTGCCTTGTGAATTTGTGGAATTTTTGTGTATTATGAATATGAATTTCCTCCATTCTTCTACATTAGAATTTTTAACATTCATGTATTTGTCTACAAATTTTCTTTATGGAGTCATCTGTCATTCAAAAAAATCTTTAGTTTATTTTTGGTGCAGTCCAATGGTATCTTGCATTTTATCTCTTGCCTCTTTGTTTCCTCTATAGAAAGCATTGAGTCCCCATCATTGTGATTTATATGAAATCTAGAGTAGGCAATAAACAACAGTCTGCAAAAAATATTTTCAAGGCTTTCTTGTAGTTTTAATTTATGATCTGTCACACAGGCCTTAATTTTATTATCTTTTACCTGACTATCAATTTAACATTTTTAAACAGGACAATGCATTAAGTTGTCTGTTTTCTTCACACTGAATAGGAACACTGCTTTAATCACATTACAGTCCCATGTTTGTTAATATGTATTTTCAGTCTTTTTTACTGGTCTATTTATTTCTTGATTTGCCTGTAACGTGGTGACTGGAATACACCTTCGTTTCAAAGACTTATTGAGCGTCACCTCTATCTGCATTCAATCACTTCCATTGGTTGGGTTACAGAGCAAATATATCTTCTGCTGTCAAGATGACTCAGTAGGCAAAGGCATCTGCTGCCGTGCCCGAAGACACAAGCTTGATCCCTGGAAATGACATGTGTTGTGTCCTTTATAACTGTTGCATATATGTAAGAATATTTTCCTTCTGTCAGGTAGATAATAATTGGTCTATTTAAAGGGAGACTGCATTCAGTTCCAGGCTCTCTGGAGTCTCTGTAGGTGAGATTTATCCATGGAGGTGGCAGTGTTGCAGGTAAGAAATCTGATTCCCAGCAGGTCATTTCCTCTTGGTCAGAATCTTATACTTCCTATCCACAAGTATGCATTGTGTTCTCATCATTTTTAGAATCCCAAAGTTGGACTTGTATATAGCCACACATGGGCCTTTCACAACCTGATGGACAGGGAATCTTTTCAATCTACCAGCTTGGTTCCTTCCTTAACTTTGAGGGTTTCTTCAGTGATTTATTTTTTGACCCATCTTTGGTTTTATCTTTCTGCAGCATTAACTAATCTGCTACTTTCTAGAATCTGTCTTCCTTGTCTCACATCTTACCCATGCCAACATTATGTGGCTGTGGAAAGCCCAGCCYATCCAAGATGCAAGTGATAAGAGATGTCTGCTAAGGAAAACCACAGACAGAGTGAGCACAGCTTGGAAAAAGTCATGTGTGCTACAGGCAGTGATATAGAGCTACAGTATTGAACATCTGCCTTGATCGTTCTGTATTAGTCAGGGTTCTAAAGAGTCACAAAACATATGTAATAAATCTCTCTTTCCATATAAATATATATATATGTGTGTATATGTGTGTACATATGTATATATGTATGCAAATCTGTACATATATATGTATATGCATACACAGACATGTGTGTGTATGTATGTATGTATGTATGTATGTATGTATGTATGTATGTATGTGGTCCCACCTCAAGATTTGGATCTAAAGCCTGTAGGTCTTCCTGCCTCAAGATCAGCATCACCTGAGTGCCCTTCATTTCTGGATTGTAGGCTATTTCCCATATAGTCCAGTTGACAATCTAGAATAGCCTTCTGAGGTACTTTCTCACTCTGCTCCATCTCTCCTGGCTACCATCCCAGTCTCTCACTTTGAAATGGGCATGAAGCTTGCTGTAAAACATTATATATTACATCCACAGGAGCTCACAGTTAAGATTATTCTTAAAAGAGACTTTGGACTTCGGATCAGTATTGGACATTTAAGGAGAATCTAGGGATTGACCTAAAACATGAATTTTGCATAATGAGATAGCCATGAGGCTTTGGGTCCAGGCATGAAATGCTATGGACTGAACCCCACATGACCTCTGCAGATTCACGTTTTAATACTTGTTCCTCAGCTGGTGGCATGATTTGAGGGAGAAAGGAATTGTATGACGTAAATCAATCACTAGAGACAGGTTTTGACAGCTTCTCCTAGCTCCTGGTTCATGCTGTGCTTTCCTTTGTGACACAGCAGGATGTACAGCCAGCACTATGCACCTTCTGCCCTGATGAAGTGGCTCCACCAGGCCTGACTCCCTTGTGATGGACTGAAACCCTCGGCAAAATGAATCAAAGCCAAATGTTCCTCCCTTCAGTGGTGACACATATTGTGTCACAGCAGTACAAAAATAACTTGTCTGGGTTCTCTGTCTGGGCTCTTGCTTAAGGATTCCCAAATTGTAAGCATTGTAAGGGTTAAATTAGCTCTTTTAGAATTATGACGGATTCTAAGAAAAGAAGTAAAATTCAGAAAATGTTTCTTTTTTGAGATTTATTTTTAGATTTTAATTATACGTGTATATTTGTTGGACCAGAGTTTTCATACACGAGCACAGTTGCCGACAGAGGTCAGAAAGGGACATCAGACCCCTGGAATTGAAGTTATAGGTATTTGTAAACACCCTAATGTAGGTATTGGGAAGCAAATTCAGATCCTCTATCAGAGTAGCTCTCAATTACTGAGACATCTCTCCTTTCCTTAGCTCATTTTTCTATAATAACTTCTACTTTTAGTTCTAATGATGTTTACTTTAAATTTTATAAGAAAATGATTAATTTGATAATTGGAATCAGTTTGATTTTACTTTCTATTTTACCTTGTGAATGTAAGGGTGTTGGAGTTTTCTCTAACATACCTACATCTAATAGACAATCTTACTTGTTTTCTAGTTGAGTTTCTCTTTTTTTTTATTGAGAATGAAAACTGTCTCCAAAATTTTAATCATATGCAAAAAGATTAAACTTGATCTCAAGATGCTTAGATTATATTATTCAATTTGTTATTTTCAGCCACAATGTTCTCTTTATAATTTGATTCTTATTTTAATCAATTTGAAGTAGATCTGGGTGTTTAGTAGTTTACAAAGAACGCAACTGGATGGCATAGCTTAAAGCCATTTGTATAACAAGACATTGCTTTCTCATGCTGTTACTATTGTATAACAGATTCCTGGGAAGTTGAAATGTTGTACCCTGTAGGGAAGCTCCTTAAGCATGAAGGTAAACAACTCAAAATAGCTTCAGGAAGTCCCTGAAACTAACCAGAATAGCAAGACCACTCCATACCAGAGAAAGTATTACAAATGGGAGTTTTTCTCAGACTGAGTCAAGCTAAAAAAAAAAAGAAAGAAAGAAAGAAAGAAAGAAAGAAAGAAAGAAAGAAAGAAAGAAAGAAAGAAAGAAAGAAAGAAAGAAAGAAAGACACTCTAGAAACAGACCAGCTACGTGGAAGAAACAGAAATAAGCTAGCTAAGGTTTAGAGCAACTGAGGTACCTGAAAATGACACCCCAACCTGGTGAGCTGCCTGCAGGCTGTGCAGTGTGCTCCAGGTTTCCAGCTTCTGTGAGCAGGCGTGCACTTCTAGTTGTTCTGAGCCATTTCTGCTGGTGTAAATAATCCCTCACCCATACTCCTGTAAGTAACACAAATAAAACGAATGGGTTCACTAAGTTGGACTTTGGTGGTRTCTATATTTTGGTCTGTCATATTTTTCTTACCTGTTTTGAGTAGACATGTGTGTAGYATTTCTCTAGGAAAAGTTTATTTTATATACTGATAAGTGGATGGTAAATYTTTAGAAACATAATTCTTAGGGAACTCCTGAGACAGCTCAGAGGGAAAGGGAGCTGCAAAGCTTGATGAATGCCCT
>BDUI01001286.1:0-10967 GCA_002335545.1 Apodemus speciosus
CACACACACACACACAATTAAAAATAATAAAATGAGTCTTAAAATAGTGTTGGATAAAAATGTAAAAGAACATGAAGACAGAATGAATCTTGAATCCTTCCCTCATTCAATATGTATCACAGAACTAAAAGTAACAGATAAAACTATTAAGCCTTTGGGTAGATAAAAAATTTATAGGGTACAGAAAGCATAGTATTTTAAAAGAACAATGAGAAGTTGGTACCCATCGATACTGTATTTGAAATGTTGCCCGTCAGAAAACATCACTCTGAATTAGAAAAAGGAATTTTTAGCCTAAGACTAAAAGGTCATAAAGCACACACCAGACAAGGACCCCCAGTTCTAATATACATAAAGAAGTTTTGCACATTAACAACAAACAACGAACAGCCCAATAAGAAGATGCTAGACCAGATACTTCATAAAATATATCAACAAATGGCTGGAGTCTCCATGGGAACTACAATGCCTGGACTCCATTCCGAGTCTTAAGTTCAACTTCTCGTCTGCTGATCCCAGGCACCAAGACAACCTACTGCCGTTGAGCTCTGCATTTGTTTAACTCTCCCTTGTAGCAGCGAGATTCACCTGCTTGGTCTTCTCCGGGGACTGCATGGCTGCTGTGCTRTGGAGCACAGTGTGCTAAGAATATGACACCAGAGAGGTCAGGATGCAGTTCTGCCCAGATACTGGCTGCTGAGAAGTAAGGAGAGATACCGCCCGAAAGGACTTATAGACTAAGGCACTCGGGCTGAGGAGATGTAACTCTGCTACTCCAAAACTGTATCTACATGCTACCGAATGCCTACTAAGAGGATCACACACACACACACACACACACACACACACACACACACACACACACACACCGAGAACAGTACTGCAGTGCACAGCAGAAGTTCCACAGTGACCCCACCTGCACCTGGGGATCCAGGCTACTTGGATCGGGTTGGTATCCTTGCTCTGAACAGATGTGTGTGTGCCTCCATCACTCCATCCAAAGCTCGATATCCACATAGCTGCACATCACCTAGAGCCTAGCACACAGGTTGCCAAGTCTATTGGTCRCCAATTTTAAAGTCTGGAAACTTTGTGTTTGCACTGAAGCAAGTATTCCCCTCTCCCAGTGACTRTCTTCTATACATTTCATCCAGGAGGGCTCTACCTCACAGTGAGAACAACCTCCTACCCCYGRCAAAGTACAAAACCTGACAAAGACTCAACTATGCATTTCTGAAAGTTCTCTACCTCAAGGAATGTGAGAGGCTGGTCCTGCAAGCATAAAAGTGTTGGTTTATGAGCAGTCAGGTTTATTTTTCATGATGCATGCTAGCCAAGCACCACCCTACCCCTGAGCTACATACTCAGACCTTCAGTGTGTTCCATGAGAGAATCCCTTACTGGGAATCTTCATACATGAACATCAAGAAAAGMAGCAATCAGCTCTCAACAAATCCACTGATGTTAGTACCCTCCAGCACGACCTTGGTTCTRGATCCAYGGGCCACACTGGGAAYAATACCACACTTAGAATCAAGAGCAAGCTGCTCTAAGATCACTCGGCTCCCCCTTCTGCTGCTGTAGCTGCTGTGCAATSGGAGGGCTCTGGCTCAGAAAAGCCAAGTGAAAGWTGTCAGCATTCCCACAATTCTGCAGAWGCAAGGGAGGGATACATAATAGGTAGAGGGTCACACAGGGAGCCTGCATGCCTCAAAATACCAGAAATGACCCGGCCAGCACAGGACCAACCCTAGAGGTGTGTCYTYTGCTGTGAAGGTAGCCAAAGCAATTGYKGGCCATGCAAGAACAAGATGCTTTGCTATCCATGGTCCTTTACCCCGGACTCTCCTAACAGATTCAGCTGCTGAAACAGGACCTTGAAATTATCAGGAAGATAATGGTGGAGAGGTAAGGTGRTTTCCATGATTGCAGAGACACCCTGTAGGTTATAAAGAAGAAAATGAGTTTGCAGGAAGTGCTGAGTCTATACTTGGTGGTTTCTGGAGACCACGTTCCTGCCTCTATTCCTTTCATAAGCCTATACACTTCATGCTGTTAGTGTTCCTTATTGCATGATAGGATCCCTCTGTGTGAGGAAGTCTGGAGATGAGGCCACCGAGTAAGAGTCATAAGTCCTATGGTGGGACTAGTGTCCCTACCAGAAAAGAGGAGTATTTTCTTTTCTACATCAAGTGGAGAGAGAAGCAGGTGGCCACCTTCACACTAGGAAGGGAAGTGTGGGAAATGGATGCCTCCTGTTTAAGCCATGTGTCATTGGTGCTACTATGATCTATCTTGTTTATTGTCCAGAGCTGAGAAACACAAACTGCTGCCACAGGATGGGGGTTTCCCCTCCAAGAACCACTGGGCTGTGAGTAACACAGTGAACTCAAAGAATCAGCAAGCAGAGAGAGAACTTTCGCAAGGAGCTGACACAACCTCATAGATAGTCTAACAAGGAAGAGGAGAATAACTCTGCCCAGCATGGGGATGGGGCCGAGGAAGAAGTYCCCTAGGTAACTCTCCAACCCGGGCTTATTCAGGATATCCAGGAGACTAATGCCTCATCTAGTTCATTGGCACGTCTCCCTCCCTAACCAAGAGGACATTAGGGGTCCTCTTCCCCTGCAAAGCACTTCACATGTCACATACTTTCTCTGTCCCCATCAACTCCTCATTTCCTCCAAGTTCCAACCCAGAAGTCAAGTCCAGYGCCTGTGACCTTTCCACRCTGTACTGACCGCTCTCTTCAACATAGCATGAGCATTCCTGACCATGACATCACCAGAACTGGAAGATCTATTTTGCCCCTCCACCTGAATTAGAGAGCAAARAGTGTTATCAGTGTGGCCTCTGTGAGTGGTAATGAGCAGGTCAGSTATGCAGACACTACCTCACACATTGCTCTAAAATGAAACAAACGGGAAAGTTCAGGATGGCCACACRCAACCCTTCAGAAGATAAAGAACATAAAATARCCCTGTTCTTCTCCTCRACTGACCAGTCTAGTTGCAAAATCCTTTAGCAAACCTAAGATRGTAAGCCAYTGAGATCAGAACATGGGGYATTCAGAGGGGATTAACTGCAAAARCAAAAGTCACCCCCTTGGACTTTAAGTGTGAGGAGAAGGGRCTTCACAGTCTGCCAGGCCCCACCCCACCCCCTACCACAAAGCCAAATCCAAGCAAAGCCTGCGCTTGCTCTGCAGTGAGGAGGGAGTCCTCCTCCGTGCCAAGGACAGACTTCTCCTGAGGCACTAATTACCATCAGCCCACACACAGTTTCACCACCCCACACCCTGCCGGGAAGGGCTGCTGTGAGAAGCCTCTGCATTAAAGGACAGTTGGTCCGTGGACCATGAGGAGTTATTTAGAATATTGTTTGGGGGTGGAGGTGGGTTGGAAGTATTGTGTGTACCTGTTTTCTGTATCATTTTATAGCCATTTCTGCAYGCTCACTGACCAGCCATCTCAGCAGAGCGTACACAAGGTTGCCTGCAGCACAGCAAGGGCTGGTAAGTGGGGAAATCTCCCCTGTGCTTTCCTTTCTTCGTCCATCTATCCACAGAGATGTCGGGTCCATTCATTTTACTTCAAGAAGAGAGAAACTGGAGGTATGTATGCAAAAGTGGCCCTTCTGCATCCATGGCCTTCCTGATTTGAATTTTTGTAGCTGTGCTGTCTTGCATCCCACCCAGAGTTCATAGTCCCAGATGCTGTGCATCTATATGCTTTTGGTGAGTTTCTGCATAGTTTTATGACAGYCATCCTCAAGAGTTTGGGGAGACACCAATTCATTAAGACTTTGGTCCCATTCCCTATTATTAGTAACATGGAGCCTCTCTTTATATGTGTTGGGCACTGGCCTTTTGTATGTCTTTTTTGTTTCARYGTGTGAGTGTCTGTGTGTGTCTGTGTGTTGGAGTGTGGGTGAAGGTCAAAGGACAGACTCATGTGTCAGTCTCTGTCCTCAACCTGTTTAGGTGTAGATAGGATCTTTGGTCTATTGATGTGTACCCCAGACTGAGCTTCCACAGATTCTATCTCTGCAGAATTACAGATGTGTACTGAGGTCCTAGTTCAAACACTCATACATGCAAAGCAAATGCTTTACCCACTGGACTATCTCTCCAGCCCTTGTATGCCTTCTTTATATAGTGTCTATTGCCTATTTTAAAATATGGTCATTTGACCTCTTACTGGCGAGTAAAAGTTCTCTACATCTCCTGGAACTCACCCTTTAAAAGATAYAGGATCTGAGATGTCTCTCATACTCTAAAGCAGGGAAGCTTGTTTTCTTCTTCTCTTGGCATTTCCTCTGATGCAATTGTCTTATGTCCACATGGTCCAGTTTGCCTGTGCTCAGTCTCTTTGATCCTTCCATCTCTTTGAACATTCTTTCTTTGTTCCTCTATGTTATTGAGCTGTCTTAGCTTTCTGTGGCTACTACCAAAACCAACTTGGGAGGAAAGGGTTTATTTGGCTTTCACTGAGGGAAGTCAGGGCAAGAACTCAAGCCAAGAGCCACAGAGGAAGCTTCTTATTGGCTTGCTTCTCTGCCCTGCTCAGGTATTTCCCAACTTAAAAGGGCACCTGCTTAAAAGGATGGCATCACCCACAACAGGCTGGGTCCTCCCACATCAATTATCTATTAAGAAAATTCCCTACAGACATGCCCACCATCTGATTAAGACAGTTCCCCAGTTGAGATTTCTTCCACACAGATATGTCTGTGCTTGACCTAAGTCAACAAAAACTATAAAAAGCTCCCAAGATGCATGAGGCTTTAAGAGCAATGTGGTTTAGAATCAAAGTTCCAGGTAAAATTCTAGTTCATCTGCTTTCTGCTCTGGAGARTAGAATGGGCATCCCAACACTTCCTTCAGTGATTYCTGACTGCATTAGAGTCACGAAGCACACATATATATTACACACACACACACACACACACACACACACACACACACCCCTCAAACATTAAGAGTGATTTGCTAGAATGGCAGTTGGGCCTGCATAGTAAAGAGGCTGAGAGAACAGTAGGTCTTAAGTCCACATAACTGGATGCCTTGGTAGTGTGAAACTGTCACTGAAGGATCGGAGATTCCTGGAGAGCTGCTGCTCTTTGGGGTGTACATAAAGGCCAAGAATCTGTGCTCTGATGGCAGTGAAGGATGGCAGGGCCAACAACACCATGAAGTAGTTGCACTTACTAGCAAGATGTATAGACAGGCAGGCAGCACAACTTCCCCCTCAGGGGAATGTACTGGCCACTCTGGGGAGGGACTTCTCCCTGCTAATASTCCTGGGCATGCCCTCATAGGTTGTCCTCCAGGACTGTCTYTTAGATAATTCCAGATCCTCTCTGGATGACAATCAAAGTTGACCATCGAAATGACACAGGCTGACCCAGGGAAGCACCCCACCCCCCGTAATCTTTGCACCCTGCTTTTGAAACTCCAGGACCTGCTTCATGAACACAGTGCATAATCCACACAGTCTGGAGAATAGAGGCTTCTGATCCGGACTCCTTCGTAGGTTCTTCAGAGATGGCTTGTGCTTTTTGCTGACCCGTACTTTTGCTGGTTAATGTTGGCTGTTTCAAGTTTGTCATCTTCTCAGTTGTACCCTTTTGAAAGGGATCCTCTGCTGGGTAGTTTCTCTGTTCTGTGAACACTGGCAGCTGCCTCTGGGAGCATCCCAGAGACTCTCACATAAGACACCACCACAGAAGAGACAACGACACTGCATTCAATATTCCCACAATACACTGTTTGGAAAAATGCTTAGCATTTTGTCTATTGAATTGTGAGGTAGAATTTACTGGAAGGAGCATGATTTTGCTTTTGCCTTTCATAAGTTTAGTCTTTTTTTTTTAAATCAGCTTCTTAACTAAATTTTATTTAAATGTCCATTATATACAATAAAATGTATCCATTTAAAATGTTTTGACAAATAGCAGCACTGGACAAATAGTAACTGGACTATTACTAAACAATACAACATGCCATTTGCACAGGGACAGGCAGGCGGGCCACACAACTGGATGTAATATGCAGGCACCAGTGGAAATGACGAGTTACAGGGAAAAGTTGCAAATGGCCAGGGATTGCTACATCCCACGAGAGGGTACTGAACACTATCCCGCCCTAATGTTGCATAGCTCATGGGGGGTTTATTCCGCCTTTGGAAAGTCACTAAAGACTTTTCATGTGCCTGTGTTCTCCCTCACCAAATGTTTCAAATATGTTGCTGAGCTTTTAATATTAAAATTTGAAATCACTTGCACCTAGATTTGATTTGCAGGGGATAAAATGCATTTATTGAAAGTGTGTAGTTTGTATATGTAGTGTAATACTTTATTGAAGTGCCTTTCCAAATATTCTTACCATTTTTATTAGATTGTTTATCTTCTGAAGTTATCTGAGTCATCCGTATAGTATGATACAACTTCAAGATTCAACCATTTTTCTTAAGCAAGCGCTCCTAAGATGGTTTCGAACTTGTAGTTAATTCTAAGAATCCTGAATCTGACGTTCTTTACAGTGTTCTCACTGCTTGCCTAGAATGGCAGATCTCCAGAAGCCCTGGCCATTTGCAACTTTTCCCTGTAACTCGTCATTTCCACTGGTGCCTGCATATTACATCCGGTCTGTGTGGCCCGCCTGCCTGTCCCTGTGCAAATGGCATGTTGTATTGTTTAGTTTACTGTAAGTCTTAAGATCAAATATGGGACTTATGGGGAGGGGGGAGAACCGGGAAAGGGAAAATCATTTGGAATGTAAACAAAGAATATAGAAAAAAAAAGATCAAATAGTATAGTCACATAAAAATTGTCAGGACCTCAAAGAGCCAAAAAAAAAAAAACCAACAAAAAACAAACAAACAAATAAATAAACAAATAGCCTGACTACAAAAGGATAGCCTTAGAGAATTCAAGAGTTTATTCGGAAGGGTCTTTGATGCCAAGGTCATGTGAAGGTCATTCCCCCTTTGGGGCAGTGCTGAAGCTGGGGGCGGGGCTTTTCTATTTACAGCTGGCCACAGTTTCAGGGTAGACTCTGGGGTCCTGTCAAAGGAATTTTCTGCCCAGATTTAAGTCATGATATTTCCCCCTATTGTTTCAATATAGTGAAGTGAATTGATTGATTTTTAATGTAAACCATTCTGGTATTCTGAGAACAATCACCTCTTGATAATATATTATTCTTTATAGGAATCATGCATAATTAAAATGCCACCACCGACCTTCAGCTGCTGCACCTTGGCTACAGAAACTCACAGCAGCTCTCTTCAATCTTCACTCCCCGCTGTGTGTGTCACTGTCACCTGTTTTTCTCTGGTGCAAGTTATAAATGCCACGGTGCATTGTTTTTCAAAATTGCATTTTCTAAGGTCTTCAGAGAATGGCCCAGTGCTAAGCCAGGGTCTTGCCCACATCTGGCCGGTTGGAACTTAAGAGTCCTCAGCACCACTTGCTTCCTAAGCCCTGGGGACGATGTGGTTTGCACCTATGTGGCAGGTATTCACTGCAAATGTTATAAAGTTCTGTGTGATGCAATGTAATTTATTATGCCACGGGGCCATGGCCTGACCTGGAGTTTTCTCCCGCAGCTTCCTCCTTCTGCTCTGCAATTGCAGCTTCACAAGGGAGGGAATGGAACTCACCCATGGTTCCACCATCAGCAGAGATCACTGTAAAAATCAGCAATGTTTTCTTTACTTTGGGTCTGTGGTGGAAGATTATACACCATCGACTCAATAGCAAGTTCTCTCTACTCAATTCTTTATGGAAGAGCCTTTGCCTTTCCAGTAAACTGAATTGTGTTCCTCTCTGATTTGAGTTAGAGCCCTCAGCTGTGAGTTTACTGAGCATGAAAGAGGACATACAGGTTGCACATGCAGAAGGAAATTAGGGCCCTAACCCTGTTTGATGGGTGCCCTCATTAACAGACATTAGGATTCACTCAGAGGGTAGAAATCTACAAGCCTTCGACCTTGGACTATCAGAACTTTGAAACAATTACTGCTCACTATTGGAACTGCTTTGCATGGTATTTGGTTATGACAGACNATGGTCTCTGCTCTCCTTCTGTTGATGGGAATTATTTACAAAAGCCCTTTCTTTCTCCATGGTACCTTTTTATCAGCTAGAAGCTGATAGGGAATTTCAGGTGGTAAGTGACCATCTTAACAGCAGGTATTCACTTTAATATTAGAGAATGAAACTTACATTGCTGTTGTCAGTTGTTTTTTTTTCTTTTTTCTTTTTCTTTTTTTAATGATCTGAAACCAACAAGAATCACCTTCAAAGCCCAGGCAGCTGGACGAGCCAGCAGATTCTCTAAGCCTGTGTTTGCTACTTCTGTATCAGCGAGGTGGGAAACAAACGTGTTTTAAATTACCTAGAAATTAAATCTCTCTACATTTGAAAAAAAAGTTAATACAGCCATGAGCTACATTAATAGAAGAAGCCTACTTTTCTGTCACGGCAAATAATTGACTCATTCAGTTTGTATTTAAATTAGAGTATTCATCTCTGGCAATGGCATGCTAAGTGTAAAAGCAACACATTAGTTTATCCAAAGAATAACAGCTAGCTTGGTGAGAGGGGCTGAAAGCCATGTGCTCTGTGTGGATTCTAATCCAGATAAAAATGGCTTAAGTGAGACCTTATAATGGTAGTCAATTATTTAGTGAAATAAATTCTGTTTTCAGGAGGATGGAGGGAGATATGTATTCTATTGAATGGTTCAGGGAAGTTTTTTAACAGCAAAGTCCTCTTGTATTAGAAGCAGGGCTGAGTGGATCTAATGGGTGAGAGGAGAGGGTAGCGGGCCACTTGTCAGAGATGATGGTTAGGCTATTAGTAAGGTTCTTTATTGCATTAAGACTCAAGTGTTGAAAATTGTTGGAATCATTCTGAGAACCAGCAATTCAGAAAAGGCACTGCCTCCACTGGAAGAAAGTGTGGCTTTCAATTCTCATTTGTAAATGTGAAACTCTAATGCTAAACCCAACCAAGTCCTTGCTCTGTGCTAATACTTGATCTGGCCATGTTTGTTTTAGATTTTTGAGAACTTTTCTTTTGTAGGCTCTTGTACTCTGGTTCCTTTCATTATGACAGAGATCACCTTCCTGTCTTCCACTGAAATTTTTGCATCATTCATCTCAAATACAGGGAAAGACTGAAGAAACATTCACCATCACAGAATTACTGGGTCAAGGTTACCCTTCTGACTCAAGCAGCTAGACAGTTAGAACAGGTGTAKAAACCAGTGCTTCCAGMCGTGATATACAGCCATACAGGGCAATGACTTCTGAAAGAAAGACAACCAATCAAAGGACCCCAGGAGCGACCCAGAGCATTGCCTGAACAATGTTTCCAGGCCAAGGACAGGGGAACCTAAAGTAGAGACTACTTCAAAGTCAGGAGAAAAATAGAGGAAAGAGATGTTTACAATTTTTGAGACTCAACAATGGCTGGGAGAAGTTTGTATGCCCAACAGGCTAATTAGAAATGACAGATGCAGAAAACATGGAACATCCTTGAGGAGAAAACATGGTAGAATCCTTGCAGGAGAATGGGCTCAAGAGCAAAGCTACATTAGCTTCAGGATTAAGACTTCTCTGGTTCTACCTTAATAAAGAAAGACTTGAAGCCACATCGAGCAATTGGAATAAGATCCAGTACTAGACAGGTATATCACATAATCCATCATCAGTCAAAACAAACAAAACCACTCATGATATCTGATAATACTTTAAAGTGACACAGCATAAAAGAAGTGAAGGGCACCCTAAGTTCGGGGGAAAAATTGATCATGGAAACAGAAATAATGGAAAAAACAGGCTCAAAAATGGGTATGGAAATTATTTCCTACATGCTCAAAGAAGGAGAGGAACTACAAACAAGATGAGAAGAGAAAGGGAAACCTTCTCCCACGGCTTTTTGAAAGGTTCAGTTGACAGATGTCTGTGTATGTTAAAGGTCACACTGATGTGATATATACATATAGTAGATTGTAAACTAACTGCTACAGTTCAGCTAAGTAAGCCATCCATTATCTCCATATTTACAACAGACTCTTAGTGAATCTCAGTATGTAAGGAAGTGTGGAGTACAATCACTTTGCTGAGTATTAAGTATGCACAACTTATTCCGTTTATATCGGAACATTTATGTCCTTGAAGAGCATGTCTCCATTTCCCCTCTTCCCCCTACAATMACCATTTATTCCCTGCTTCTATAAGCTTGGCTTTTAAAGATTTTTKCATAAAAGTAGATACAATGTTGCATTAGTCTTTCTGTGCCTTCTTTTTTATTCTCTTAGCAAAATGCCTTTCTGGTTTATTCATTGTGAATGACCCAAATTTGTTGTTACTGAACAGTACCTTACCATGTGCCCACATGTTACACATATGTTCATACATATACACACATACATTTATACATATATACAAACATTTTAATTCTTGTCCTTGGCATTGTCTATGTCTCTGGGAATTTATTCACAGAAATGCAAAGGTTAAAAGTTTACAAAAAGGTCTAGAAATAATAAAAAGAAAAGTCTGATATGGAAAATTTGCTTCAGAGACATTAGGAGACTGAAAGAGCAGAGCCATAAGTTTAGATAAGGTTGGGCTAAATAGAAAGACCCTATCTCAAAGAAATAAAATCAGAAGAAAAAAATCAGAAACTTGAGGAAATTGTAAAGAAACTATCAAATTTTAGCCACATAGAGAAAAAGSGAGGGTGGTTAAAATGGAAAAGAAGTTGGAGGACTTAGGATGCATTAAAAAGTAGCCTAAGACACATGCCACAAGAAACCCAGGGAGCTAAGGCAGAAAAACATGTATAAGAAAAAGGTATAGAACATTTTGCCCAAGTTCTTTTTCTATGTTTACAAAAACCAACCAAACAACCAAAATAACCAATAACAACAACAACAACAACAACAACAACAACAA
>BDUI01001286.1:20215-33196 GCA_002335545.1 Apodemus speciosus
TTTTTCAGGTGTGTTCTGGGAATTGAACTCAGGTGCTCATGTTTGTAAGCCCTGTACCCTCTGAGCTGTCTCCCCGGCTTCAAGTCATTTCTGAGGGAAACATTTGGGCTTAGTCTTTATTACCAAGGATCAGTCGCCCCCTGCTGCTGTTTGCCATGGTCTTTCGACACACACACACACACACACACACACACACACACACACACACACACACACTCCCAGCTATTGCTTTGTCCTGAGGGTTCCTCCCCAGAGTGCTCTGCTTGTCCTCCAGCTGGGGCGAAGACTAAATCAGGACTCATTAAGATTCTGCACCACTAATGCAAACAGCTCTCAATGGCAGAGGATCCCATCTGGGATCATCTCCCCTTCTCTGCAGGCTATGCCTGGCCCTTCATGCGGCCATCATAAGCACTTCTTTCTCTGTGTGAGAGCTTTTACTGTCCATAAATCATGAAGAGCCAAGCTGCAGTTGTCCTTGCTGGAAGGTGGCGATCTCTCCATGAAATTTTAGGGTCTCCATTGTAAGGAAGCACAGTTTGGACAGGATGGGGAAGAGCTGAAGGCTGTGGGTGGATAAAAGGCCATTCTGAGGTTCCTGGCCTCACAGGGGAACTAGGTGGAGCCCCATCCACTGTCAGGCATCCACGAACCAGGTAACAGATGCTCTGAATCTATGGAGGAGAGAGGGTAGAGAAGCCCTGTGGAGCCAAGCTTGGCTTCTGCATGCAGAGGGTACAAGCTTTCTATCAGGACCCCATCCCGGGATAGAGCCATAGTCACACAACACAGTCCATCTTTGACCTGTGCAGAGTCCTGACGGGGACCTTGGACTGATTCACAACTTGGTTTCCATCAGTCTCTAGTCCTCTTTTGAGCCCTCCTTTCTCCTTCCTTTCTCCCTCTCAGAGCCTTGGGACACTTAAGGACCAGTGACTGATAAGAGCTGAGTGGGTGGGCAGGCTTCCTGGAACATGGTGTCTGTGGACAGACATTCCATAACTGGAGGATGACTCAGTTGATAGCAGGTAATTCTCCTGAAGTGCCAGGGAACTGGTAATGGGCTCCCTYGCTACTCCCTTCTCTCAGTCTCAATCCCCCTTCTGCAGGAAGGAAGAGCCCTTCAGGACAAGCATTTCTTTCTGCTGTCCCTATGACTGACTTTGGTCCCATTTCTTTGAGGCATATTATTGAAAGAGAAAACACAGATACCAGCTTTTCTTGGGTTTCCCTGAAGGGTGTGCCTACATCAGGTCAGAGCCTTAGTTCCCACTTTACACGCTCCACAACCATTCACTTTYTGAGACCTGAGACAGACGTACCAACTTACTATCATTACCAGCTGCCACGCCCCCAGGAAAGTGTTGTAGAGGACAAGTTGATCAGAACTGAACTGTCCTGGGTCTTGGAGCAACAAAGAGTCCAGGTGCTCAGCTGCCCAGTGCTGTCCCAGTCTCTTGCATAGTAACTCCTTYGATGGGCCCATAAGGCTGACCTTGAGGTCAGTGTCTCTATTATCATCATCCTCAATTGCAGTGAAGGAACCCGTGGCAGTGGGGTGAAGTAATTCATGACAGATCTAGGTGGGGCAGAGCCAGGACATAGAGCCAGGCTTAGCATCTGTGTTTTCACCCTTCACGTTACAGTTTTCAAACACTTCTAGAAAAGCACTCAAGGTCAACATGGTGGATTTGGGTGAGGGCACTGCTCAGGGTCTGGTCTGAACAGGGAAGCACATTTATTTGCCTCTCTGTGGGTTTTCTGGATGAAGAACATTGAAAAATCCTCTCAGCTCAATGTCACAGTAGTGGGTCTAATCCATCTGCAGCAGAGACCTACTTTCCCCCCAAAATGATAGCCTTACTGAATACACAGGAAGTTTATTGTCAGACAAAGATACCCTCGCTTCAGAACCACTTCCTTCCCATCAAGAGAGCTTGTTCTAGGGAAGAAGGAACTACTTGGAACCTGGAATCCACCCAGCTGTAGACCCCACAGATGACTGGATGCTAGCAGCAGTAGACCCATGAGGAACTCGATAGAGGGATGAGAAGACTGGGAAAAGGGGATCAGGACCCCCTACCAGAAAGGCAAAGGACACTGAGGGGTGAGCAGGGTCAGCCTGTGGAATTGGTGAAACCATCTTGGCATCATCTCCTCAGGGGACTGCCYGGCACTGGAGATCTGCAGCTGGGAACTCTCTGGAGCCAAGTCCCCTTGGCCTAGGAGACTCTGGGTCCAGAGGCTGTCCTTTCTTTAAAACAAGCCTAGTTGTATAATTCTCTGGACCCCTGTGTGTCCCGGGCAGACAGTCCCACCATTACCTGTGAGGATCCGAGTGAGTGAGCAGTAACCTCTGTTGGTCTGACCTTCATCGCTGCTCCTCCCCTCCGCTTTGAAAGCATCATCAACAGGGTGCTGCCTGCTGTTGCTGTTTCCTGACTACAAAAGGAAAAAATAGCCTGTAGCAGCCGAGAGTGCAGGAATTTGGATGGCTCTGTTTTTGTTCTCTCTTCTCGTTCTTTTATTTTTCTCAGACATGTGGTATGCAGCTATGGATTCCCCGAGAGCTCAGCTTGAAGCTTCTAGAAGAAAAGCTGTTCCCACCTGAGGAGAGGATGCCCCTTATTTTTGGCACTAGCAGAAATGACTTTACTTACCTGTTAATTGGATCTTTATGATAAAGAACACACATAAATTAGTAGTGGAGTCATTTAACTGAAATKCAGGATGYGGAGGAAAAAGTAAATGACTGGAGTCCCAGCTCAATGAAATCCCCCAGAGTGGCTTCCAGGAAATGGATACAGCGAGGAGTGTGTCAYTCAGGGTACTGTGTGTCAGAAGCTCTTGAGTGAGATTGAGAGAGACAGATGGACACATCTAGATAAGAAGAAATCTGAAAGACGGTGAAGCCAGGGAAGTCTAGTGTCTGTGGGAAGGCAGAAGTTTATGTTGTGGCCTGGAACAGAATCCTCCCCTGGGAACCAAGTTTCTGCTAACACTAAAGTCCATCCATGTCCTCTAGAATCATCCTTGGTCAAAGAAGAATTTCTAAGATGCTAACTGTAGACACCAGGCAGTGAGGAGCCCCAGCTCTGCTCTGAGGCCCAGTTGGGTGAATGCTCGGGGCTGACTTAATGCACCAAACGTTCCTGAGCTCATTTTGAGGACAGACACAGAGGTAGAGGCAGATTTACCCTGACAGGTGCCACATCCCTTGGAGACCCAGGGAGAAACTGTGGCAGGTGAACTCTGGCCCTAGAGGCCTGTTTTCCCCAGGAGCATGGGCAGGGGCAGGTCAGTATAGAAACGCCTGGGTTTCTTTCAGAATGCTGTCCTCTTTGCTTCTGAGGCAGTCCAGAGACTGCTGGAGGCATGGGCTTGATGACAGGAGACAGAGGAACCATGACTCTGGACATAGTTAACAGGGTCCTCTCAGTGGATSCCAGGGTAGGTGAGTATATAGCTTAGACACGACCCAGGAAGACTGTCAGACCCTCACTCTGGCCATGCTGACACACAGCTCTGACTGGTCACAGGACTGTTACTAAGGTCACCTCTGTCAGCAAAGGACCTTCATCCACAATGGCCAGACCTCTTCTTAAACTCTCCCACACCCCTCAGAGGCAGTTGTTCACCAGGTGACTCTCTGTCAGTATGATGGAAGGAAACCAGTGTGAATGGAGAATCCGGCGATTGGAGTTCTAGCTCTCTCATACAGAGACTGCCTGTCAATGTTTTGAGCTTCAAATTCTTTATTTGAAAACAGACTCAAGATTGKTGCAACCTGCCAAATGACAAGGTCTGGATAAAAAACATCAGCAGGATGCTGACTCTGCCCTGGCAGCTAGAATATGAACGGATGCCTGACACGCCCTGCCTTCTTTCTTTTCACACATCAGCCTACATTTTGTGGTGACCAAGCCGTGCCCTCTTCCAGCAGTACAGCAGGCTCAGGTGGCTGGGACAGAGAGCACAGAAGGCTCTTCACCTGCCAAGGACCACTGCCACCCAAGATCTGACTCACAAAGCATTTACTCACTAAAAGATACAACCCCAAGCTAATTTACACACATCCTGCACATTACCTGGATCCTCATCACAGGACCCAGTTAGAAATAGACTCCTACGTTTGCTTTCTGTTTCCTCATTTCAGACTGGATTTGCCAAGGTGTTCCCACATACCTCATATGTATCTTCCAGATTGTTTCTGGATGGGGGCCATGCCCCCTTTCACTTTCTTGGGTGTCACCTCCACCCTTTTCTGCGCTTGTTTCACATTCTGCCTTAAGTGAATCCTTCAGTGTGCAGTTTTTGATAACCTTCATTTTAGCCCTTCTGCCTTACCCTGCCTAGTCCACTCCCTTGCATGTTCATGATGCAAAGATAGAGAACTCTTAAGACTTACCACAAAATGTCTTGGTCCTCAGTGACACCTGCTGTCTGGGCAGCTCTCTACTCCGACTACCCTTTCACAAGATGTCACTGGCCTTCCAGGGTTCCCTGACTGCCAGTGTCCCTGTATCCCTTCATGCTGCCAATCACTCTTGCAGATTCTCCTCTATAGTTTCTTCTCTGGCCATCTTTTTGTTTTGGGGGAGGAGGGGACCAACCAACTGGCTAAGGCTTGTATTGCTCCATCCCCCTAGTGCCAGCCCTGGCTGTGTCTTCTGTCCAGAGTAGTCATCTCTCAGCCTTGCCTCAAGACTTATGCCTCCTTCAAACCTTCTGAGTTTCTCCCAAAATGTCTGTCACCCAATAGACCACATTTTTCATTTTGCTTTCCATCGATTAATTGTTGCCTCTGCATTAGAATGCAAGTTATAAACACTAGGTGGGCGCAGGGATTTCCTTTCTGTTGTTATTACTCTGTCTGTTTGTTATTTTGGTTTGGTGGGCTTTCTTCCTTTTCTGAAGGGAAGAGGTTCAAGATATTCTGAATTTGTTATGATCTGTGTACTCAAGGTTTTGTAACCTGGCCATGTTCTGCTGGTTTCTGTGACTGTGTAAGACCCCTTTACACTACCGTGATCAAAACACATGTCAGAAGCAACTTTTAAAAAAATGAAGGAAGATTTATTTGGTCCCATGGTCTCAGAAGGCTCTGCTCACACACATGGGCACAACGTCATGGTGGCGGTGGCTTATGGTAGAAAGCTGTTCACTTCATAGTGGACAGGAGTCAAAGATAAAAGAGGAAGAAGTCACAGCAAGATACGGCCCCAAAGACATGCTTCCAGGGAGCTACTTCACGTACCTAGGTCCCATGCCCTGCCATTCACCACCTCCTCCCAATGCCATCATGTTTTGAATCTATCAGGGAATTAATCTATTGATTGGATCAGAGTCTTAGTGGTCTAATCGCTAGAAATCACCTCAAGACACACCCAGAGGTGTGCTTTGTAAATCTCTGAGGCACATCTCAATCAAATCCAGTTGACAATGAATATTAACTACCACAGCCGAATTCCTCCAAATCTCAGAATGGAGAGGTGCTTGCTTGAGGAGCACGAAACCTGTGTTTTCAGCACCTCGGACAGTGCACTTCTCTTTGTTCCCTGACCCTTACCTATGAAAGTCATTCATCACTGAGAGGTGAGCTTTGCTTTATTTTAGCCCACTTTTGTAGCATCCCTGAAATTTTGGTCAGTAGCGTCCATTTTTCCTTCTTCCCATTTGATGATACGGAAATCAAAGGAACATGCGGACTGTGAACCATTTCTCCGCGCTTCCCTCCTGTGCTTGACGGAAAATAATGATCATGTTCACTACATCAATTTRGGGTTTAAAGTCATGGGGCAACCCAACGAGCACATGGTTTGTAATTTAGCTTTCCCTCACCTAACATTTGGACTTAGTTTTATGGCAGGGAATATCTGAAGAGATTTTTCATTTTTTTCTGAGTTTGAAAGGAAATTTAGGGTCATTTTCAATGTCACCTTATTAAAATAGAAGCTGAAGAGGCTTTGAAGCACTGCCAGATACAGTGAGTCCCCAAGTATTGAGGCTTTTTCTTCCAGCAGGAACCAATAGCTTCTCCTCTCCCCTTTGCCACTCGCAGCATGGAAGCTTTCTTTCTACCCTGGCTTGTCTCAGAGCCCGAGAGCTCACAGCAGAGGAGCAGGCAGGAACTCTTGGGTCTGCAGTTTGTCTTTGCTCCTCTCTCTATTYCACACACCTGTGTAGGAGTGGGGGAGGGATGAGAAGGACTTGAGYGTCACAGCCCTCATCCCACCTCCAAGCCTATYGTCCACATGGTATCCACAGCCAGAACTCCCCCTTTCCTCTTATCTGGACTCACACTTGTTTGCAGGCTGTGAACTGAATATTTCTAATTCTATTGCACAGTAAGTACCACAGAGCCCCTCCTCTCCCTGACCTGCCATTTCTGTTTCCTCTTAACACTAAGATTCTAACTATCTAAAAGTTGATAGAAGTCAAGAGGGAGGAGATGTGACAAAAGAACTCAGGGATGACTCGTCAGCCAGAGCCTGAAGTCTGTAACTGGCCCAGAATGTTATCCATGTTAATGCGGCAGGCACCATGACAAGAGCCAACAGAGAGGGTTCCAGAGCACTGTGGGRCCATGCTACCTCTGTGAAGATGGCTTCTACATACAGCTAGCAAAGCTCCAGCATGGGGGAAGGTGCATCCATCTGGTTTTCATTCCCACAGTCTGCAGCCTCACTTCGTACGACATTGACCCAGTGTGATGCTCTTCATGAGCGACACACACAGCAGACACTGGGTGGGCTTCCATGTGCTGGGTGATTGGCCTGATGCTAGACCCAAAACTCATCATGATTATCACAAGTGACAGACAGTGCTGTCACTGYGGCTGAACCCTTACATTTAGAGAAATCATGGCTGCCCCTGCCTTGATAACAGAAAACCACAGAATCACCCTATCACACATACAGCTCATTAAAACCACAAGGGCTTAATGTTGGAGTCCTGGCATCCCTTGGGACTAACCAGACCTTTAGGAGATCAAGCTGCCAAGTGACTGCTGTGTGATCTGGCCTCTTGGGCTTTGTAAAGACACTGAACAGATAGGAGCCATGCCCCTTATTAATTATGTGTCAGTCATTTAAAAACCAGTCAACCATTCACAACGCTTGCTTCTCTGTTATTTTGAGAGAACWGCTTCTGGCTTCTTCCTTCCAGCTCYGCAGGTGGCCCAGGCTGCTTTCAAATGACAAGGAAGAGGGAATTTGAATGCCCACCCTGGCAAAAGAACCTGATACAACTGTTAATTATTGAATAAAAATAGGGGGTAGGGCTGGGGGCTAGTTGCTGGGCCTCACTCACACTAARCTGCTTTAACAACCGAAAGGTGAGTGGGAATGGTTTTCCTCTAGCAGCAGTGAAACCCCACCTCTGCCAGAAATGTGCCCAGTCAGCACAACCATTTTCCTCTTCCACACTAATAAGAAAGATTTCCCCCATTTTTGGACCATGCAGCTCTCAACCAAACATGCCCAGCTATGAGGACAGTTTGTTTTCTCCCACAAAAGGAAGAAGGTGGTGGTGGGCTTTCYCCACTGGTGTCTGAAGCTCTGACTTCAATGCTGYTGACTCTCTGCTGTCTAATTTAGTTTGTCTGTCACCTTATTTCTTCAAGGTAAAATACTCCACTCCTGATGATGTGACCGAAACACAGGACTAGGCAGAAGTTCCCGATGTCTTTGTGAGTCTTTCTRCAACATCAGTTATCTGTGGTGCATGGCGGAAGAGCAGCTTCSACCCTCCCCTGGAGCTCGCCTCCAGCCCTTGGACCRGAGCAAGCATGGAGGCGCCACATGACTCACCCTGCCCCAGAAGACAGCTTGGCAAGGCAGAACTGATGCCTCAACATAAGATAGAAACATTTAGTAAACATACTTGGTACCACAAGGGGGCTCCAAGTTTTGAGGGTTCTTTTCTTTTGTGTTCTCTGTCACATGATTGCTTCAGACTGTTCCCACTTGAAAATTTSAAACAAATAAATCAACGGATAGCTTCCTTCACTTTAAAAGTACTTTCCTGTGCTGTGTGAATAGGAACCCACCCAGGGTTCAGCTACCTGTGATCTGAGTGTCCTCCCACAGCACAAAATACTCTAGCAGGCAGGCTGGACGCACTGGTGTTTGTGATTTGGCCAGATACACAACCTTCTCTCCGAGGCTTCCATTGYATTCTCCTGCCTCAGCACTTTTATGTCCCAGGGCATTTGATTGTCTTTTCACAAGGTTTGCACACAGAGTAGATTTTCTTTTGAAATTGAGATGGAAAAACACTTAGAGAAATCCCCCAAAGCACATAAAGTTCTTTTTGTTAAGTAGTGATCACATAACGGTGCTCAGCAATCTTGTCAACATCAGATGACAAAAATGCCCTTGGCCACGGTGTCTTCTCCAGTGTAATCACAGAAAATGTGTCAAACTGAGCTTGTGCCAACTGGTTTTCTGGTCATCACACCAAGGGGACTCTCTCACCTAGCTGAGGTTGACAGTATATGCATGTGTGCATGTGTGAGCATGTAGCAATCAATATAGTATATTCTGTGTTCATGTATGTGCACATACCTTTTTCTCATGTATACATGTGTCTATAGATGGGTGGGCACATCTGTGTGTGGACATCRGCATGCTTGTGAATATTTATTGTGGGTTCACACAAGTGTGTGCATATGCATATATATCTGCTGTGTTGCATGTATGTGTGCATGTGTGGCTGTGTATATACATGTTTTTGTGCTGTGTGTCTATATCTGTGCGCAAGCCTGTGTGTTTGGCATGTTCCAGTGGAGAAAGTTGTTGCAGGGTATCTAAAGTTCAGCACACCATGCCCTTTCCGTTTATAACCTGAATAGGAGAGGATCTAAACTGGGTTGAGCAGCAACAAGACCATGTCCTCAGCATGAAGGACAAAAGGACAAACATTTACAGCAGACATGTCTGTCACCRTGGGTATTRTTATACCACCATAGCAAGAGCTCCCCAAGGCTTAATCCCAGAAGCAAAGTTCCTCTCCAGGCCATCTTAACCCATGGTGACGAGTAGCTGTGGAAATATGCTTGGGTTCCTGGGGGCAAAGGAGTCCATCTTGCACTGGGTGAAATCTCACTTATCATATGTAGGAAAAGCAGAAATGTCTGTTCAGTAATACTCAGGCAAGATATGGTTCTGAGAGACTTGKCTGGACTTCAGCATCCCTGCAGATGAGCAGGGTTGGTTAGAGGAAGGCCTGTCACCAAGTGGCAAGTTTAATTCAAGGGAAAATGTCCTAAAGATCACTAGTATTTCAAGATGGCCCTTTAAAGCTCATGAATATTTGCTTAGCCTAGACTCGGCTATCCGCAGTTCTGGAGGAGGGGTAGCAGTGCCTTTAGATCAAGAAACTGGCTATAGTTAAGCCTCAGAGTCCTATTTATTCAGAGAGGAGGATCTGGCTGGTTTAAAGGGCCCAGCTCTGGGTGGGCAATGATGGGTACATCGCATTGAGAAACAAACACTACCCATGAGCCCTGCTGAGGAGGACAGTAGTGGCACKTAGGGCAGGAGAGTAGCTGGGAGCTGAGGGTGGCAGGCTGGGTCTCCTCATTTAGAAAACCCTCAGCCTTGTCTCTCTCTCTGAGTTGTTTGAACCCTGGACAGTAGAACTAGAGGCTCAATGCAGTGTTCACTCATTCAATCCCTGAGGGCTGGGCCACTTGTGTCTAATGAGGACTGAGGGTTAAATGCTGTGGCCAGCACACATGTACTGGCCACGTGTTAGGAACTTTGTAGAACTCGTTCTTTGCTCGTTCAGGAAAGGGAGATCCAGGCAAAGCCTGAGTCTTTTGAATGCTCAATTCGAGCRTCAGCACACAGAAAGGAATTCAGAGTGGAATGGTCCAGACCCTAGTGATCACTGGTCACAGCCAGGGGCAGGAGTACAGTCTGTGCTTTATCCCAGCATGATGAGTGACAATGTAATATCTCTCCCTGTTTGTTTCCACTTCCACATCTGCCTCAGCCGAGCCAACCTTCATCTTCTTCTACCTTGGAATCCATGTTTCTGAGTCTTCTCTTTAACCWACTTCTAGCACCTGCTGGTGTCTCTTGAGTCCAGCCTGGCCAACCAAGGTGCCTCTGATTAATTCACCGGATAACACCTCTCCCATCAGCCGCCCTCCCTAAGGNGGAAGCAGAGGGCAATGAGTGTCGGCGCTCCGTTGGCTTTCTTTTTTAAGTTCAGTGTAACACCGAAGCCGATGGGATGGTGCTGCCCACATTTGGAGTTCGCCTTTGAACGTCAATGAACTAAATCTAGAAACGGTCGGTCTCACAAACATGACCAGTGGTCTGTCTAACAGGTGACTCCCGATTCTATCAAGTCAGCAATCAATATGAACAAACACGAGCAGCATCCAGGAGTACTCCTTATTCGAAGCTATGCATTGGCCTAAACAAACATTCGCTAACATAAGCAGGCAGGTAGGTGCATACATTCACTATGGTTGTATCTCTATATGCAATATGTCTTTAGAATTCATATGTAAGGAGCTATCTGGATTAGAAAGATGTTTTAGGAACTCAGTGTAGTGTTAAAGCTGAGCAAGACTCTTCCCTTCCTATGTACATGGTCATGGCTTAGCTGTGAACTGTGTCTGCAAAAGGTTGTGCATGGAAGCCTTGATCCCCAGCCAGAGTTATGAAGACAATAGTTTCACCAATAGATTAGCTTATCAATTAGCTCACTGATAAATAGGATGGTGACAGGAAGGCTCCTTTGTAAGAAGTAGGCCATTGTAAGTGTAATTCTGAAAGATATATCTGTCCATGGTTTCTGTCTTGCTCCCTATCTCCTTTCTCTCTCTATTCTCTGGCCACCATGAAAGAAAAAGCTCTCTCGATCCCTTCTCTCCCCTCTTCTCCCTCTTTTTATCCTCCCCCTCTCTCTTTCTCTTTCTTCTTCTCCTCTTCTCCCCTCCCTCTTTCTCTTTTTTTCTGGTCACTAATAGATGAGCAGATATCCTTTACAGCATATTCTTAGTGTCACAAAGTTCTCCCTAGCCACAGGCTCGTTGGAGTCAGGAAACCATGAAGTACATCGTTTTAAACTGTGACTCCAAATAGCTTTAAGTTGGTTTTACAAGTATACAGAAACAACAAAGCAAAAAATAAGCAAAAAAAAAAATTAAAACTGTTAGTGTATTTTTTCACAACAAAGGCTGATAAAAATGCATGTCAATAGTTATTAAAAAGCAATTAGTTCTGGTATTGCATTTTGCATTTGAGAAAATCATCTAAAATACAGTTGTCATCATCCTCAGTTTACAAATAAGGGATGTGAGGCTATGAGCAGTTCGGTGGTCTCCAAACATCATGGAGGTAGTACTTGGTGGACCGGGACTTAGAGCTCCCAGAGTGGATTTAAGAATCCAATGCACTTTCTGTTACCCAGCTCTGAAGTGAGGTAATAATAGGGCCCATTATAAATGGAGTGATGAACAGAAATGCTTACTACTAGCAGGGAGGATATCATCTGTTATTCAACAGTAGTTCAGATCATATTATGTTTCACGCACCAGCATTGCTCATTTTCACCTTCTTTACCTGGCAGAGACCTTCACATTTGAAAAGTCCTGTCTCAAGAGAATTGTTCATCTGTGAAACCTTCTCGAAGACAGAATTAGTTGTTTTCTCCTTTATGTATCCAGTCGATCTCATCTCATATACTACCCGCCTCCCATACATTATCAGGCTAAATCATATGTCTCTAAAGCCAACTGTGAACTCCTGAGACCACGAACTGCAGTTTATTCGAATTTGTATTCCTAGTAGAAAAGTGAGTGGCAAGTCTCAGGCTCACAGTATATTTTGAACAATAGACATCCTATTTCTGGGAGGAAATACAAGACTGAAACTATTCATAACTGAGGTCCAATCAATGTAGCGTCCCCTTTCCAGGCAGAGAAAAATGTGCCCATTAAGCTCTTGCTTCCTCTTAGAGATAAGAGATCAGAAATTGAGAAAAAAMCTACATCATTGATTCCACTTTCCAATACCAATATGCAAAACATATAATTATCCTGTAATGAAATCAATATTCTATTTCTTAATACTGCTAATATCTTCTAAGATAGTCATATATCGCATTAACAAACAGAAAATATTAGAGATAGAATGAACCTTTGAAATCCATGCTGCTCAACAGCCTGATTTTACATGCAAAAAATCAAGATTCTGGCAGCTTAACTGACTTACATGGGATTTCCTGTTTGGTCAGTGGGAAGGCCAAACCTGTGAGTATTTTCTAATAGCCTCTGCTCTTTCTATAGTCTAAAGGACTGGGGTGGGGAGATAGAAAACCAAACTAAGGGAGAGATCACCTTAAGGAGAGCATACTTGTGTGCTTAGCCACCCAGTCCATGCTCAGCAAGATATGGTGGGTGAAGCAAGAGCTCAGCTTTTGGTTACACTGACTACTTTAACAGATATGSCATTTYCATGACCACACACTGTGCCATAGATCTCTGTTTAATGTTAACTCCAGATACTATCCTGGAAAGAAATTAAGGCACAGTTCTCCTCTTAATCACCAAATATCACACATAGTTTTAAAGTAAAGAAAATGATTTCCCAAAGCTCTGGGTCAGGCAGGGCTTTAGAGACGTCTGGTTGGAGAAATGCTACAGACCAACAAAGAACCTGTGCTCTATGGCTAGAGACATCACGTGCCTACTCTGCCACCATGGGGAAACCTCTCATTTCCTGGATCTTTCCTATGTGTTTATTAACAAGGATGTGGTTGTGTACACCCCAGGAAGTGATCATGTACTACTAAGAGGATTTCGTGAGAGTGACAGTGTTCCTGTGTAGAACGGTCCATCCAAAACTACAGTCCCAGTTCATACATGAGCAAATCATCAAGCAAACTCAGATGGAAGGATGTTCCATCAAGTGGCCAGGCAGCACATGGCAACACTAGCAGTCCAGAAAGACTGAGACAGTA
>BDUI01001286.1:44216-67494 GCA_002335545.1 Apodemus speciosus
ATCTGGCAGGGAGTAAGGATTGTAGAAGAAATCAGGCTGAGGCTAAGTAGACAGATAGTTAAAATGGGAAACATCTGAAGGGATCCCAGGAAACTGGCCTAATGGGGATTCTGGGTGACCAGGTGACAAGACCTCCCTGGTAACCAGAGAGGATGAGGATTCTGGTTGGATACTAGGGTGGATGGACTGCTAAACTGACTCAGGGTTCTCATTGATGACTGAATTTTACATGTGTACAGATGGACCAAGAAGATTTGGGAATGCTTCTAAGATCCAGCTAATCACAGCTTTCTTAGTATTCCTTTGAGGTAAAAACTCATTGGTAATTCTCAATTGTAAATTGGCTCATTGAGAAGATAACAGTCACTTGGATCATAGTTGACAGTCCCCTTATCTAGAGACCAGTATTGTCCCTTCTGTACCAATTCTGATTTCAGACACCACAGATCTGGGCTCCTGACTCTTCTTCAACACTAGTCTTCCATGGTGGCCAATCAGCAGAGGAGAGAGGAGTCTCCTGGAACCATTTCCTAGCTGAAAGGGTGGCGCAAACCCACCACCTTTTCCTCATTAATTTATATTTATTCATTTCACATCCCCCATCACAGCTCCCCCCAAGTTCCCCCTTCATAGGGCCCTCCCCATTCTCCTCCCCTTCATCTCTGAGAAGGGGGAGTCCCCCCATGGGTACCAACGCACCCTGGCACATCATATCACTGCAGGACTAGGCATATCATCTCCTACTAAGGCCAGACAAGGCATCCCAGTTAGGGAAACAGGATCCACAGTCAGGCAACAGAGTCAGGGACAGACCCCACTCCAACTGTTGTAAGACCTGCATAAAGACCAAACTGCACATCTGTGACATATGTGTGAGGGCTTATGTATGCTCTGATTGGTTAGTTCAGTCTCTGTGAATCCCCAAGGGTCCAGGTTAGTTGAGCTGTTGTTTTTCTTGGGAAGTCCCTATCCCGTCCAGGTCCCTCAATCCTTTCCCCAGCTCTTCCAGAAGACTGCCCAAGCTCCATCCAGTGTTTGGCTGTGGGTCTCTATCTGTTTCAGTGAGCTGCTGGGTGAAGTCTCACCAAGAACAGCTATGCTAGGGTCCTGTCTGCAAGCATAACAAAGTATCATTAATAGTGTCAAGGATTGGTTCTTGCCCATGGGATGGGTCTCAATTTGGGCAGGTCATTAGTCAGTCATTCTCTGAGGTTCTGCTCCATCTTTGTCCATGTACAGCTTGGAAGCAGGACTGATTATGGGTCAAAGGTTTTGTGGGTGGTTGGTGTCCTGTATCATCTGGATACAGGAGGTGGCTGCTTCTGACTCTATATCCCCACTGCTAGGAGTCTCAGATAGAGTCACCCTCACAGATACCTTGTGGCTTCCCCAATGCCAAGTCTCTGGTGTGTTCTAGAGATGCTCCCAACCCTGCCCACCACTAAATTCTATTCCTGGCCTTCTCTTCCTGGCTCTTCATGCACCTGATCCACCCACCCCCATCCCATTCCCCTCCCCATCCCCTCTCCCACTCAATTCATTCCCTCCATCCACCTCCGATGTCTATTTATTTCACTTCTGAGAAAGATTCTACCATTCTCCCTTGGACCCCCTTTTTATTTAGCTTCTTTGAGCCTGTGAATTATACTGTGTGTATCCTGTACTTTATGGCTAATACTCACTTATAAGTGAGTACATATTATACATTTCCTTTTGGGTCTGGGTTACCTCATTTAAGATGATATTTTTCAATTTTCACCCATTTGCCTCCACATTTCAAGATTTCCTTGCCTTTAATAGCTGAATAGTATTCCATTGTGTAAATGAACCACATTTTCTACATATATTCTTCAGTTGAGGGACATCTGAGTTGTTTCCAGTTTTTAGCTATTATGAATAAAGTTGTTATGAGCAGAGTTGAGCAGATGTCCTTGTGGTATGGTGGAGCATCTTTTAGGCATATGCCTAGGGGGTGGTATAGCTGGGTCTTGAGGTAGAACTACTCCCAATTTTCTGAGAAACTGCCAAATTGATTTCAAGAGTGGTTGTACAAGTTTGCACTTCCACCAGTAATGGAGGAGTGTTCCCCTTGCTCCACATCCTTACCAACATATGCTGTCACTTGAGTTTTTGATCTTAGCCATTCTGACAGATGTAAGATGCAATCTTGGAGTCATTCTGAGCAAATCCACTACTTTTGCTAAGCCCTATTGGAAGCCCATTTCAAATTTCTATTTTTTTTCTCCTCAGAAATATATGCTAAGATTTCCAAGAAGCCTGGGAGCCACGAGCTTCCATTTGCAGTTGCCTGTGCTCCCTGACTATCTAGGAGCTTGGGTTGCTCTATGCCAGGAAGGAAATGGGTGGGTCTCCAGGGGGTCTTTTGTGTCTAGTGAGCAGGCCTTGCTCCAGGATCCCAGACACGCCTAGGGAACCCTACAGGGCTTATGCCTGGTCCCCCATCACAAGATTCTTTGTCCGAAAAGACAGACACCTTTCCCACTACACATGGTTCATTCTATATAGTTTAAGACTTCAAGGTGAGAGGCTATAGAGAGGACTCAGCAGTTAAGAGAGCTTGCTACCTTGCATAGGACCTGGGTTTGGTTTCCAGAACCCACATCAGGTCTTATAATTGTGACTCCAGCTCTAGTGCATTTGATGTCCTCTTCCTGCCTTTATTGCTACTTGCAAATGAAGTACACATAAATTTTCCCAGCTATACACATACACTATAAATAAATAAATAAATAAATAAATAAATAAATAAATAAATAAATAAATAAATAAATAAATCTTTTGGGTGCAGGTATGTGTGCCTTATATATTTTTAATGCTGTTTTTCTTTTTGAGGTTATAAATACAATATTTCTCCCTTCTCTTTCCTATCTCTATAATCTTCCATATAACCTTCTCTGCTCCCTTTCAAATTCATGGCCTCTTTTTTCACTAATTATTAGTGCATACATATGTACAATTGTATATACAAATATATTCCTAAATATGACCTGCTTAGTCTACGTGTTACTTGTATGTCAGTTTTCAGGACTGGCGACTGGGCAGTGGACAACCGAACGGTGCTTCCCAGGGAAAGGCCGCTTCTCCCACACCCAGCTTTCAGCTGCCCACGGCTCTTTGGCAGGGTTGAGGCCCTGTGGGCTTTTCCTGCTCACTTTGGCATGTTCATTGGTGCCATCCTTGTTCAGCTAATGTTTAGGCAGTTGTGTTGGTGAGGCAATTCGGGCGTAGCTTCTGACCCAACCACACAGAAAACTCTGGTTCCTCCACAAAGATTTTGAATTGAAAGGAAGTTTCAAGTACAGAGGGGTTTTTTTTTTTTTTTTTTTTTTTTTTTTTTTTTTTTTTTTTTTTTTTTTTTTTTTTAATAAGGGTTTTTTTTTTTTTTTTTTTTTTGCTTTTTGTCTTTTTTTATTTGCTATTTTTCTGACATGAATGGTCATTTTTTTGTTTGCTTATGTTTGTAAAATGTTCTGCATGGTAAACTTAGCTCATTTCTCTGTCTTGAAAACTGGCCCGTGTTAAGGTCATAGACAGCCACAGGAATGGAAAAGGTGCCCTCCTGATAAATATCCCTTTACCCCAAGTCAGGCATGGACAACAGATCTGGGACGGCTCAAATAGTTAGAGAAACATCTTCATGTTCTCTAACAAGCTATCTTTGAGCATATTAAATGGAGAAAAAATACATTTCTACTCAATGAAAAATTAAAATATATCAGACTACTTGCTAAATATGACTTCTGTAATTACTGGAATATTCTTGTTTTATGTGATTAAATTTGGGTATTTTAAATGAGATTTTTCTATCCCCTTGAGCAATCCCAAATACAGGTTGTTTTTTTTTTAATAATTGAATTCTACATTTTGATTAAACTCTTAACCAACATCACCATGTATGAAATTACTTTTAAAACAATAGTTGATTCAATGTTCCCATTGAAAACTTGGCTTTATGTACAATTTATGTATGCAAAATCTCTGGAAGTTGTTGTCACCCCCTTACAGCTTTCTGGAGAGACCTTCTCCAACCTCAGCCATCTAGCTCTAGCTTGGACTCTAAGCTCCATCTTGCCAGCTTTGAGGTGACAATCTATCTGCACTCCAGCCACAGACTCCTGCCTGCATTCTCTGACAAATCATCCCGTGTGCCCTCTCCTGCTTATCCTGATGGAGACCTCACTCCTGTGCCCTAGAAAGACTTCCCCAGCCTGCCCAGACCCTGAACCAGCTTTGCTGTGATGGGATTCTTCCCCAGAACATTTAGAGGCTGGGGCCCTTGCATGCATTTGTCTGGCGATTTGATTCCTGGGCTGGTATCTTTCCCCACTTCCAGACACCAACTCCTGAGGATATCTCCATTGTACACCCAACCCAACAACTGGCCAGCAAGAGCCTAAACATGACACTGACGACAGGCTCATAATGAGTGCTGGCCTGACCCAGAGGCCAGAAGGCACAGACTGTCTCAGTCCCACCATAAGCCAAGGTCTCCTGTTGCTGACGGGTAAAGCAGTGTTCTCTCTGCAGGCAGGAAGGCTAGGTGGAGTTTATTTTTATGAAATTGTCTCCAGAGGAATGGCATCTTATCTAAGGAAACCTTTAGACCTTGAAAAGCCAAGCTGTAATATGTAATAGCACCTCTACAGAGGTCAGCATGCAATCTTGATTCTCGGGCTCTGAAGATGGTTTTGCCATAGCTTCATTTAGCCCATATCTCTAGTGACAGGTCTAGAGTCACATCCTAGAGAGATTTCCCCCATGTTTTCAGGATTATTTCAGTTAAATGACAATTAAAATACAGCCTTTTCACTCAGCCTGAACAAGCCCCTCCTTGCTCTAAGGCTTGAAACTGTGGGAAGAGATGCTCCCGGGAGTCCTTCGAGGGCGCATTCTCCATGCAGGCTTATCACTCCTCCACAGCTCCCCACCCCCAGGGAAGCGTGGCTTTATTCTGTTTAAATCAGGTCAGAGCAATCTGGTGGCCGTAGCAAGCACAGGAGGAAGAGCTCCCGAAAGACTGGCAGAGAACTCAATGGGCTGGGCAAATGGGAGTAGACAGTGAGCCGGAGTGAAGCCCTTTCTGCCCATCAGGGATCAGTCTCTGTGGTGATTAGCCTAGGGAGGCCTAATGGGCCAGGGAGCTTTTGCAAAGTTTGATTGGCAGGACATCGATCACTCTATTTGTGGGTCTGCTTGTCTCTTTGAGGTAGTAAATGGAAACTTAGCTTGTAAAACCTCCTATTAGCTACTTTATGGGATCTGTTCTTAAGAGGCGGCTGTGTGTTCCACGCTGGGGAGGCACTGAAACACAGGCTGTGTTTGATGCTGCGAGGACAGATATATGCTTATCTCCCTCTGCAGACAGCAAGCCGGAGCCGTCATCTTCTCTCCCTCGGGAGTATGTCATTTGAACATCATGCAGACCTGAGCTGTGCTTTGGAGTCCGGTGGACCCATGGTTCTGGGTTCTGACACCATCACCAGGGTGGAGCTTGTATTCTCCTCTGAGGCTTGTGGTTTCAAGGATAAGTCAGGAACATCTCTTCTGGAGCTCTGGGCTTAGTAACTGGGAAGGCTTCTAAGTTCAAAGGCGAATGAATGGTTTTACAGAGACCTAGATATTAAGTTTGCATAAAAACACAGCCAGAGAATGACCCAAGGGCTAAAAGATAACTCACAAAGATGTACCAATGCATGCACACTGGTGGCCATGTCTGTGTATTGACACTTTCGAGTGTGTTCACATGGCTTCATGGGTACTCTTCTGGATTGGGCCCCTCCAATGGAGTTTTGATATGAAAGTTATGACTACAGTGAAGGTCACTGAGGACAATMCTGTTGTCAAGAGTTCATGTGGAGGAGCTGAGATGGATCCATAGGGAGTTAAAGTTCCCAAACAGCAGAAAGTGGCCCGTGTTCTAATTTGAAGGGGAGTTTGTTGAGTTTTGAGCCTGAAGGAACCCAACTTCTAGGTAGTGCTGCACTGGGTGGAGGCCATCCATGCTAATCCATGACTGCTGATCAAGAAAGGTCTTCACCGAGACTTCCACCAAGAAGATCAGCCATGGCCTCTGGCTGCATATACTCATGCCTATTGCTTCCAGGAAATCCACAGAAATTAGCATTTTTTCCAGATAAAGTTATTTTAAACTGGAAAAAAATTCACAATCTATAGGATCTTTCCCCCCCCCCCAGTCAATCAGTGCTCTGTTTAAGCTAGTTCCTCACCTCCCACACCTCACTGATGGGGAAGCATCAGGACCTGACTTGTAATACATGTCAGTAGAGTGTTAAGACTTGCCTGCTCCGGCTTCGGAGGAAGGTCTCTACACTAGGCCCCGGACAGCAGCAGCAAGAGCCTCGGGTGATACAGAAGGTGGAGACCCAGGAGATGGCAGGGGCTTTTGAACATCCAGAAGTGGAAGGACACATGCCACCTTACCCTCAACCTTGAAGCCAAATGCTGCCAAACTGTCACTGCAGATGGCTTCCCTGAGACTGGAACAATGATTCTGATGTGCTGAATGCAGACATAGGTCGCCCTGGAACTATCAGAGAAGTTCTAAGGCACAGTTACAGAAATGTGAAAGCTTCCATTCTGCTTCTTAAAAACCTACTCCCAAGCAGCAAGGAATAGAGGAGCTCAGGATGGCCTGGGCTGTTGGGTCAATTGATAGGGATCATGGGGTCAGAGCAACCCGGAAGGCAGGAATGGCCTAATTTGTGGAAGTTCCCCACTCCTGGAAGTTCAGGAAATAGCCTGCTGAGAGAAGGTCGGGGATGGGGAACTTCTGCTCTTTGCTTCCAGAGGCACTTGACAGCTGACTCTGAGACACCGAACAGAAGATGCAAATCTGGGGAAGAATCTAGAGCAAACACAAAACAGCAGGCAAGCTAAGCATCTTGACTGACAGGCCCCCTGGTCCTAAACAGGGCCTCAGATGTTGGTCATGGGCCTCAGGCAGCTTCAATACACAGAACTGCTTCTTCATGTGAGAAGAAAAATATCAGGCAAAGTCCCTTTATCAACCTTAAAACTACAGGGCTGGGTCTACTGCATTTCCAGGATAACTGAGATGGGAGCAGAGGTCATGGCCACAGTGATTGTTCTTGCCTGAAAACACAGTCCTATGGATATGTCATCCCAGGCAGTGTGTGCATTCAGTTTTCGGTAGAATACTGGTCATTCTCCCAGCAGGCTGTGCATGGCTCAAATAGCACTCTACCCTTGTGCAGCTTTCTCATGTGAGTGACCAAGACTGGTCACATGAAGGAATGAATATCCTGGGGCACAAAGTATAGATTCCAACATGGCTCTTTCAGAGAACACCAAGAAGGTAAGACAGGGAACCAGTAAAGGGCTGGATATGGATCAGGAGTCAGGAAGAAGCAGACAGCTGCACCCAAGAAGTGATGGCATAAGGCTATGTCAGGTTCCCCAAGTCTACAGAGAGACAGCGACTGCTCCCGAGCAGCATTAGAAGAACAGTAGTCAGCAGTGGGTAAAGAGACCCCTGGAGGAGGACAGCACCCACACTGGGTTGCTTGCTTGCCTCAGAGCAGGGCACACTGTGGTCCACAGATCCCTTGTACTCTCTATCATCACATAGATGTGGATGTTGGAGTCCTTTAGGACTCTTTAAAACAACTCTTTAGAAGCATCAGAAACAGTAACAAAGTTCTTTAGAACTACTCTTTAGAAGCCCCAGGGACAAATACTAGCAGCTGTATCTTTTGATAAACCATCTCCTGAAAAAGTCCATTATTGAGACTTAGTCCAAATCAGCAGCCTTAGTTGGGTGGGGCTGTGGGCTTCTAGATACCTTACAGATGGCTGGGACTGTGGAGGACAGCCAAGCATGCTGGGCTGCCCAGATGTCTCCTTGGCAGGCTCTGACTCCTTAGAGTTCTGTATGAGGAGAGCAGACATGGCTCTTGCTGATTAGATAGTCGGGGTTTTAGTAAGAGTATGTTCAGTATGTTATGGGGGCCTCACATGGTGCTTGAAGTACGGGGACACAGATCATGGTCCATACATACAAGCAATGGCCTGGTAGTCCTCAGTGGGGACAAGCTGTAACTTCACTAAGTGTCAGGTTCTTCATCAGTCTCAGCCTCGGGCTCCTGTATCTGTGGTTCTGGGATCTTTGGCTTTAGACTTCGGTGCTGTCAGCAGAGAACTCTCCATACCCCACTCATTGTATCCCTAACTCCTAATGAGAAGTTGACACAGAATCTTAGAATGATAGAGTCCAGGATAGGAACACACTCAGCACTGGGATGCAGGAGTGGAAAGCCACACTGACAGTTATTAAATAGCAATAGTCTTAGTCAGTGTTCTTAGGCAGTTTCTGTGAGGAGTCACCATGACCATGGCAACTCTCATAAAGGAAAAAATTTAATATGGGGCTGGTTTATGGATTCAGAGGTATAGTCCATTATCGTCATGGTAGGAAGAGGGCAGCATGCAGGCAGACATAGTGCTGGAGAGGTAGCTGAGAGGTCTACATCTGGATCAGCAGGCAGCAGGAAAGAATATCACTAGCTAAGCCTGACTCAAGCTTCCAAGACATCAAAATCCCCCCCTAGTGATGCACTTCCACCAACAGGGTCACACTTCCTACTAGTGCCACTCCCTATGGACTTATGGAGGCCAATTTTATTCAAGCCACCACAGAGTTTTCCTGACACCAACCCAAAATCAAAGATGAGAGATTCCCCAGATACATAAAAAGCCTTTATGCTGGCTAATTTGTTTTTTGTCATTGTCTTCTTCTTCCTCCTCCTCTTCTTCTTCCTCCTCTTTCTCCTTCTTCTTCCTCTTCTCTTCTTTTGGTGATGGGACAAACACTAAAAGTTTATTTTTGATATAACAAAGCTTACATGAACCACAAAATAACCCATTTCATAATTATGTTATTATGTATGGTTTGTACTCAATTATAAGTGGATATTAGCCATGAAGTATGGGATACCCACACTACAATCCACAGACCCAAAGAAGTGAAATAACAAGGACTCAAGCAAGGATGCTTAAGACTCACTCAGAAGGGGAAATAAAATAGTCATCGCTAGTTGATTTCTTGTTTCAGACTCTTTCACTGGGCTCCAGGGTTGCCCAGTTATTTCTCTGGGGATGTGAATTCTCTACAAAGAGATTTTGGGCTAGCTGATCTAGCTGATGCCTCTCCAGTTACAGTGGCTTTGTCCTATGTACTGAGGGCCTTAGGAGAGGAACTCTGCAGGAATCACCCACATTACCCTTCCCAGGGTCCTCAAGGTGGGACTCTGCCACTGTCTTCTCCTACCTTTGGCTGAGCATGGAGCTCTGGCCACTGCTCTAGAGTCTTCCAGCTGCCCACTGTGGAGCCCAGGCTCCTCTCTGTCTCAGGTCACATAACAAAAAACCTGCAGTAAATCTTTCTACACAGACAGGGAGAAGGTGTGTGCAGAGAGTTAGGCAGACAATGGAATTTCTTAAAATCCACTCTCAATAGTCACCCCTCTTACTGATGAAATCAATAATGCCCCTAATGCACTGTATTTAAATATTATCTCAAAACAGTCATGTTTTGAAAATAAAACATTTTACTTGCATTCCCACCTTCTACACATGGAGCCAACAGAAATGGTTTCAATCTCAAAATCACAGTTCTGTTTTTATATAAACACTGAAAGCCATTACTCTATAAAACACAAAATCTGTCAAGAGTTTTAAATGATTTTTAAAGGCAATGAAATGGGCTCTGCTCATTCCCAGGCAAATCAGATAGCCTTGTCCAAATAAAGTCTCATGGTTGACATCTAATTACCCTTGCTGGCTCACACTGAGGGAAACAACTGTTGGTACTGTTTGCATTGCTGGTGTAACATTTTGGAAACCTTCCATTCAACTGTCAGATATTCAAAGGTTGTAGTAAAGTGGTTACCAGGTGCTGTTGTGTGAGTATTTGCAGGGAATTTCCAGATATCCAGACACAGGGGGAGGAGGGGTCCCTGGCCAGTTGGGATGACTCCCAGATGGAGGATCTCTCTACAGGGATGACCTTACAGGGCTCCATCATAGCCCTTTCACAAGAGGCTCCTTTACACTCCACTCACCTCCCATCACAAAAGATTCTATTTGCAGCAAATGGAGACTACCGCAGAGATCTATAGCTGGTAAAAATGTAGACAATAAATGTCTGTGGGGTTCCTAAGCCCAATTGTTACATTTATAATACAGCCTGTACACCTAAGGCTCAGGAAAGGAAAGATCATGGGAAAGGAGATATTAATATCGTCAAGAGCCAGAGAACCAGAATATCTGCTGCAAGATAGTGTCCTCTAGATATGACAAGGGTACCCATAAAACCTTGACACTGTGTTTGCCTAACCAAGACCCACAAAATAACCACAACCAGTTGACATGCCAACATAGATAGGAGAATCTCACAAGGTCCTCCTCCTAGATAAAAAACTACTAGCAAACAATAGTGGCAGAGAAAGGGARAGGTCGGTTTTCTCCTGTAAAAATCCCCCTAACACATTATCCAGTCCCGAATGGTCAGCTCTAGGCATAAATACTAAACAGCAGTGTGTGTACTAATAATGATTAAAGAATAGGAAGTTATGGTGGAGTAACGAGGATGGAGTACATGTTCACTGTCTCTCCCAACTCTCACTTGTTGAATGCTGCTTTATGCTGCTGGGAAGGGAGCGGGGAGGAAAGTTAGAAGAGCAATGGGGAGTGTCCATAGAATCAGGCTGGCGGAGATGCTAAATCCCAAACTTCAGACGTGTCTTACAAGTAAGGGAATAACATGATGGAGAGAATGCCCATTCATCTCACTGACCATGACACAAAGAATGGCCTTTACCAGGATCTGCTGGTGAGAGAGGGCAAAGGAAACAACACACACCCTGTTGGAGGGTGGTACAGAGTCAAGTCAGTGACACACACAGAGGTGAGGCCTGGCTCCACAGGGAAGGATCTGGCCTGCTCAGAGTCAGGGTGTCCAGTCTGCACTGCTGCATATTGTACCTACATTTCTGTTCATTTTACAGGAGTCACAGCCTTGAGCCAGGCCAAGAAGTTGCCGTCTGTCATCCCAGAAGCCCAGGAGTCTGATGCAAGAAGATCACAAGTTCAAGGCCTGGCTCAACTGTTTGATGAGACCCTATTTCAAAATAAAAGTAAAAGAATATGAAGAAGGCCAAAGACATTCTCAGTGACAGAATGGAATACCCCAGATTAATCCTGGCATTGCAAAAGGAAACACAACAAAGGGAACAAATAGTTTGCCCTGAGTTAGGAAGACTGGACTTTTGAACAACTTTGGGACTATGGGGACCTCTGAAGCAAGAGTGACTGTCTTCTGCATCTTGAGATGTCTGTGAGCTTCGGGGAACAAGGAGTGGAATGTTATGGTTTATATCTGAAGTGTCCAAGGCAGGGCCATGATTTCATCATTTAGTCCCCAGCTTATAGAGCTATTTAGAAGGCTGTGAAGACCTTCAAGGGTCTCCACATTCCCAGCCTGCTTTCTGCTTCTTGCCCATCACCATGCGAGACATCTCTGCCACACAATCCCTGAGAAACGAGCTAAGATGCTCCTGTCAAGCCTTTCCTGGCACAATGGGTAAAAATCCTTCTCCCTCTGTGTCCTAGTTTGCTTTTTATTGCTATGATAAACACCATGGCAAAACCAACCTGAGGGAGGAAAGGACTTATTTGCCTTGCACGTCTGTGTCACAGTCCATCATGGTGGGAAGTCAGGACCTGAACTCAAGCTGGAAACTTGGAAGCTGGAACTGAGGCAGAGGTCATAGAGAAACACTGCTTATTGGCTTGTTCCTTGGCTCGAGGTTGGTCAGTCATCTTTCTTAAACCTCTCCGGACTACCCAGAGGTGGCATTGCCCACAGTAGCCTGGACCCTCCCACATCGAATAATTAATTAGAAAAATGCCACCAAAGACTCTCCTACAGGCCAATCTGATGGAGGCATTGTCTTAACAGATGTCTGGCTATGTCGCATTGACAAAACAACCAACCAGGACACTTTCTTTTAATTTGCTTTTATTCAGGTACTTTGGTCACCATAACACTAGTGACTGCACATATGTATGTGTGCTGGGCCGTATTTAACTTCATAAGAACCCCTATTACTCTCTATCTTTTTAAAAATTATTTTATTTATTTACATTCCAGCCATTGCCCCCCTCTCCTGCCCCCCCCCCCCCAGTTTTTCATTATCATCCTCCCCCCACTTCCCCTTCAACAGGTCTCCCCTTCTCTGGGGCCTCAAGTCTCTCGAGGATGAAGTGCATCTTCTCCCACTGAAGCCAGACCAGGCAGTCCTCTGCTATATATGTGTCAGGGGCCTCGGACCAGTTAGTGTATGCTGCCTGGTCGGTGGCTCTGTCTCTGGGAGCTTCCAGGGGTCCCGGTTAATTGAGACTGCTGGTCTTCCTATGGGGTCACCTTCCCCTTCTGCTTCTTCAATCCTCCCCCTAATTCAACCACAGGGTTCCTCAACTTCAGACCCAGGGCTTAGTCAGCTGCTGGTAGGGCCTCTCAGAGGACCTCCTACCCCCGGGTAGGCCCCCGTCTTCAGTCTCTTCTCCAGACGTTTCTGATCTGATTTTCCACCAACAGAAACAAAGGCAAACTGCTTCCCTCTGGAAATTGTTTGTGTCGTGTGTATTTTATGTCTAGACCAGGGGCTGGATCCTTCAATTACTCAGCTCTGTAGGCTTAAGCTTGGGCTGCCTCAACACAGCTCATTAGGTCTCCCTGGAACATCTAAGGCCACTGCCAGTGAGACCCCGTGTCCATGGCACCCACAGAATCCTGCTGCGGAGAAGGCAATTTGACTACGAGGCATATTGAATATGTGCGGAAATAGTCAGATACAAATGAACACACCAGGAAGGAAGGGCACATACATCGAAAGCCTAGAGAAATGTATGGCTGTTAGGAGCTTTTGGGAAATTGGTTGTATCTGTTTAATAATCTCTGAGGTAGCTGCAAAGAACTGTAACTCTAGCACCCGCAGCTAATGTTATTCATTGCAGCCCTTATCAGCCCCCAGCCAGCATGCAGACCTTTCTTTTCTGTGCTAACCTGAGAAAGGAGATTCCTAATCCCAAGGGGGCCACATGGAAGAGGAGAGTAGAAGGCTTTAATTGACGAGAGGAGAGCTGGGAGCTTCACTGAGGCCGTGTCATCCTGGATCCTAATTGGGAGACTGTCTGAAAAAAGTAATCCATGCTAGAGGCAACTAGCACAAAATATTTTAAGTGAGAAACTTTGCATAACAACCTGTTTCAGCAGCTGGTTTCTGGCCAGATTCTTTGCAGTGACAGGCTACTCTCTACAGGAGCTGTGTGCCCTAGGGCAGATCCCAACTGACTGAAACTCCCATCCTAGGTGACCAGCCTCAGCCTAGGAGGGTCCATGGGGCAATTCCATTTTACCTTGCTGACACTTTAAATAGGCCATGAAGCTAAATGGAGCACACATAGGTATTCTATAAATAACCATACATATATAAGCAACCATGTATGTACATGTAGCTATAAACATGTACATGTACACAAGTGGATGCACACAACCATACATATTCACCTATATACACACATACACATATTGTGTCTATATGTGTGTACATAAGTGCATACAAGTTAGGGTTTCATTACTGTGAAGAGACACCATAAACAAGGCAACACTTATAAGGACAACATTACCTGGAATTGATTTGCAGGTTCAGAGGTTCAGTCCAATATCATCAAGGAGGGAGCATGGAAACATCCAGGCAGGTGGGATGCAGGAGGAGCTGAGAGTCCTACATCTTCATCGGAAGGCTGCTAGCACAAGACTGACTTCCAGATAGCTAGGATGAGGTCTTTAAAGCCCACACCCATAGTGCCAYGCCTTCTCCTACGAGACCACACCTACTCAAACAGGGCCACACTTCCTAATAGTGCCACTCCCTGGGACAAACATATTCAAGCCACCACAACACACATACATTAACACATATTTACATTTAAAAATTCAGCCACTTACATAACCACAAACACTTTGTTTATACACATACACACAGACATGCATATAATATAAACACAAATGAACACACCCATACATCTAGATACACATACTACAATCCACACAAACATACACACACACATTCATGTACATGTAGACACATGGGCGTGCCTGTGCACATACACATACATAATCTCTTTTCAAGGTTATAAGTCCCAGTGACACAAATTGCATCATATGAACTAGGATTTTGAGCCCATAAATAGCAATAAATTCTTATCTCACTGCTGTCTTTCAAAAATGAGTGGTAAAAAGTACCATACTTTCTACTACAGCTTAAAGCAAACCCTGGAGTCTCTCCTCTGTTTCTAGAGTTGGAAACTTTGCCTGCCTGCCCAAGGACCTGAGGATATTGGTAGCTAATTGGCTCAGCTCTGTGTGTTCCTGGCTGGATTTATCATGGCTTTCTTCACTGTGAGTGTCTGTAGTGAGGACAAAATTAGGAAAGGCTGTCGAATCCATGATGACCTTGTCAAGCCCAGCTAAAGCCCCTTCTTTCCTTTGGGAGAGAAGGTTGGTGCAGGGTTGTTGTAGCCCCTTGCACTGGAGGTGCCCCATTGTCCCTTGCACTGGTGGTGCCCCGCTGTCCCTTGCACTGGCAGTGTCCCACTGTTTTTTGCACTGGCAGTGCCCCATGGTCCCTTGCACTGGTGGTGTCCCACTGTCCCTTGCACTGGCAGTATCTTACTGTCCCTTGCACTGGCAGTGCTCCTCAATCCCTTGCATTGGCAGTGCCTCAATGTCCCTTGCACTGGTAGTGCCCCACTGCGCCTGCCATTCTTCATATCTTCCTGGAAGGCTGGTCTGCAGTTTCCCCTGTGCCTCCCCTTCTGTGTCCTCCCATTCAGTCTCAGCACCTCCGTTAGAACAATCTTATTTGTGTGTATGCCCTTCTGCTCCCCTCAATCCTATCCTCATGGAAGTCACTGACTGCTATGCTACCTTCCCCCTGATCTTCTCGAGCTGTATCCCTAGTGTAGCCAGACACTGTTCCTGTGTGCTGTCCCAGCCAACTCCCAAGATCTCCATCCCATGTGGTAGTACTGCTCCTATCTGTGTTCAATGTTTCTTTCAACACTGACAAACCTTAATGCTCTAAAGTCTTTGTTTAGTGACTTAAAAAAATACTAGTTTTAGATTCACAGCAAAACCAAGAGAAATGGACATAGATTGGATTTTCAACACATGCCCTGGCTGCTCACACCCCATCATCATCATCATCATCATCATCATCATCATCATCATCATCATCATCATCATCATCATCACAAACATAACCATCATCATAACCTTCATATTCATTACCATCATCATCAATACACAAATTGCAGTTGTGCATCTGTTACTGGTTCACCCCAGGTCCCTAATGTGCACTGGGTTTTGGTCTTGATGTTCATGCAGTCTATGGGTTTTGATGGCTAAACAAAGGCTCAGGCTGCCTTTACAAGATCTTATGGAAGAGTGTCATGCCAGAAAGTCCCCCACTCTGCCTGTTCTCCCTACATTTTAAGTCCCTGGAATTCATGACTCTTCCTGCCACTGCTCTGGCCATGACTTCCTAGGGTTATCTTGGCTTTGAGATCACAGTGTGCAGGCAGCCTGTTCGCAATGACTTTGCTTGCAAGTTTCCCCCGTGTCTCTCTGTGCCCCACCAGCTCACTCCCAACTTTTAGCAGGCATGTTCTGTCTGGATGTCTGCAGCTTATTGACCTATCATCTGCTGAAGAGCACCCTGGAGACGGTGTGCTTGAGCATGGTACTATGTGGATGTCAGTATGAACTTGCCCTACACTTCCTATAGCCAGAAGTTAGTGCTCTAGGAAGCTGGCCCTGTGCTTTTGGAAGGATGAGAACATGAGGTCTGAGGAGCATCCCCCAATACTGCTACACATCTGCATGAGTGCAGAACTGACCAGCGCCTATCACAGACACCTGTGTGCTTTACACGACTGTCCACGGAAAAGGCTGGTGTGCCAAAGCATGGAGAATGGAGCAATCTGGAGATAAGTGAGGGCCACCTGGGCACATGACAAAGTCTTGGATTGTAACCAGAAACCCAGCAGGACTCTCCTGATCAAACTCCCTCATAAGTTTTCTCACTGGCAACTATGACTTCTACAACTCTAGACCACTTGATGAGTCTATTAAGGGTTTATGGAAAGTTGTAGAAGCCTTGGGGCCACACTCAGTAGCAATGACATTTTGGTTGGGTTATTAAACACCTCCAACTTCTTTCATATTGCCCATCTTTTATTTAATTTCCTATGCCCTCTCATAGCATGAGGGACTTGTTTGGGAGATGGTAGATTAAGCATCTGCGGACATGGGGGAGGAGGGTTCGGTCACTATGCTGCATTTGAGGTTAGTTCTCCACAACTACCAGAGTCCTTTGACTCTCCTGGCCTCTTAAAGAACTCTCGGGCATTATGATCTCTCTGGTTCCTTAGCTAATCATTTCTTAATGACATCAGTGACATATCAGCAATGATAGGTACCTGGCATGTTATGAGGCCAGCAGCAAAATAACATTTAACCCATTGGCAATAGCACAGGAGCAAGGAGTTGGCAGGCTGAGCCACCTGCTCTCTTGGTGTCCCCAAGATCTCCAGGTGCAGAGGCAGCAGACAGGACCAATTAGGAATCATGATTGGAGCTGAATGTGATTAATTATATAATTTGAGTGTTTTGGATTTTAATTATACAAAAAATCACATCATATACCTAGGGCCTTGGAAGGATCGCCAAAAGAAGGTTTCCAAGAAGAACACAGTCATTTGGTACCTGCTTCTCTCTGTATCGTCTCCCTTGTAGCATGCTGTTTATACCTCACCCTAGTCACACAAGCCTCACACAACCCCCCCCCCCCGCGCCATGATCTGCAGGGGCAGAGGCCACTCTCCCCTACTTCTGAAAACATATGGGTGCCTGATCCCACAATGGAGTGGAGAGCAGAAAGTACAACTCTTGGCCTAAGAAATTTCCCTGTATGCTCTGTGCTAGCCTTGCTGTTGTCAGGACAGTAGTAGCATCCCCATCTTCATGGATCTGGAGTTGGATTGATATAGGTAATCTGCCACTGCCTTCTCACTGGCCTCATATTACTAACCTAGCCATCATCTAAGTCCAGCCATCATCTAAGTCCAGCCATCATCTCAGTGTCCTACAAAGGTTAACTTCCATATTATTAAGTGTCTGGCACAGTTTTTGAAATGTTGAGGAATTAGGACATTTGTCTGTGAATAGTACCTTATTCTTTTGTGCCTCCCCAACAAGTTCTCCCGAATAGGATCATTGCATAGCTTAGGTTTGTTCCATCATCACAGGAGAGCAAGTGTGCCAAGCAATGAGTTCCTTGAGGACTGTCTGGGGTCTCAATGATTGGGCTCCCACTCAGTGCAATGACTCAGAAACAGGCTGGTGCTAGAAGCCTTTGAGCCATCCTCCCCTCCCACCACTGCTCTAAAACCTAAGCATCCTTGTTAACCTACTGATGCTAGAATAGTGATCTGTAGCCATGAAAAGGTTGGATCAGCATTAGCAGAGTGCAGGATTGAGATTAGCCGCCATGCCCAGAGCAAAGGGTCACAGTATGCAATGCACAGAGATCATGATGCCTTGTGCAGAAAGTCATAGCTCCTAGTGCAGAGGTTCATAGTCTTCAGATCATCAGGTTCTCGGGTCTCAGAGCAATCTGTGATAGTGCTACGGAAATTCCTAGTAATGGAAGTTCAAGATCCTTGGCCAAGGCTGTGCCTCATGCAGAAAGAGAACCCAGGTGGGCAGCACACTCACTCTCTCAAATGCAGAGAGTGATGGTCTCAGTTCCTGCTGCCACCTGAGTGTGTCCATCCCCATCCCCATCCCACCATCATCTTCTGAGACTCGGGCTGAGGGACTCTCCCAAGTCTCAGCTTGGTCTCACATGGCATTGTCTCCCTTAGTCCTCCCTTGTTGCCTTCTTTCTATCCACCCAATCTCCTAACCACCTGTTTTGCAGGGATTCCGCTGTCCTTGACTTTCCTCACTGGGTCATTGATGGCCTATTTGTAGCAGATATTATTTTGAATCTCATGAGTCTGGATAGCCACCTTGGCTCTAGAGTTCAGTACTCTGTGCCCTAGAGTAAGTGACTAAACTTGGTGCCCATAGCCAGCAGCCACATGTGGGATTTGGGTCAGCTGATGGGTATTGAAGCCTCTATCGTATTTTCAGAAAACTTAGGCATCGATATTTTCACATTTCTATTACATTTTCACCACCCTCAGAGTACCTGCCAAAGGTTTCACCAGTAGATAGCAAAGCATGCTGCTTCTATCCTAAAAACTATGAAATTCTCAGATACAAAACCCAAAGGTTTTCCTGATGCCATTGCTCAGGGGTCTTAGAATTCAATTCTGATGCCATTGCTCAGGGGTCTTAGAATTCAATCTTTCTTAAAGTCATAAGGACAGCTATTAGCAAAAATTTGAACATTGTCTAAGTGTGCAGATTAGAGGAACCTGGAGAAAAATCTCTGAACTGCATTTGAAATTCTCAACATTCACAAGAGCTTCCTAGATATGGATGGAACAAGTTCAGAGGCTATTATCAACAGAGTATGTGATTATGAGTGTCCATTGCTCTTTCAAACATGATGCTCAGCTTACAACAGGGGATGTGAAGCTGCTATCTCAATGGTGTTTGCTGATGTGGCTTTATAGGAAAATGGCATTCATAAATAATAATCACCAACTTTGTTGATTTTCTTACATCCAAATAAATTAAAGGAAGCAATTGACAGCCCCATCGATTTGTACTTTAAGCCATATTTTMAAGATAGCAGGCTAGAGCCAATACCAGTCCTGCTTCTGGATTCACCCCAGACTGTAGCAACGCCTATTCACTCTGCTGTTCTTACAGGAGAGTGAAGAAATGAAGCCATTAACTCCCCATGATCATAGCCRTGATTCACATACTGCATATTGCACTCTACAACAAGCAGAGACGTGAGTATCTCTATCCAAAGATTTGACACAATGGCATTTATAGACATGTGTGCCTTTAAGATAATATAAAGATGCACTCTTTACATCTCAGAGCACTCTCTAAATATGATGAGTCTTGCAACCTTACCAATAATCACCCTCCTTGCAAATTGTCTGTTCTTCCTCAGAGTTCATTTTTAGGAACTAGACATCTAAGACCTGATGGGATTTCTTCTGCAATAAAGCAGTACACTGGCAATTATAGACTGTACATCTGATTGAATCACTATTATTCATAAGCATACTGAGTGATAAAGAAAAGGGCGTTAAATGCTAATTGCTGGCTCAGTCACTGTGTGCCCGGAAGTTTGTAGAACACAGCACTGTAGATGTTGGCTGGTCATTGAGAGTGCATGGACTGTGTCACCATGAGTCCCATGTTGGCTGCTGCAGAATCAACCTCTGCCCCCATCATGGTGAGGCCTCTGCCTCCCTGCCTGAGAGGACCAGGCATGTGGAATCAGCTGCAAGCTGGCCAAGTCAACTCATGAATACCCACCTGGCCAGATTCCATTTTCACCCATTCTGATTGCAGTCATGGATACCGCTAAACTTCTTATTGTAATGTAGGGATTTGACTTTGTCATACAGCCTTCTCCACTTCCATTTTGAAGGAGAACATTATTGGGAAGGGTTTGTAATCTCCTACATGAGTTCAGAAAGTCTCTGTGCCCATACCCATGCTAAGCCATTCTGCTTTGCCAGGTATACATGAATTGCCAAACCCTATTATGTGCTCTATTTCAAAGAACATGTAAGTAAAATCCCAGTCAGAGTCTGAGACAGCCTTAAGGGCATCAAAGCTCTGTTACTATCCCCAGCCTCAGCAGCAGCAACCTCTGTCTTTACCATTTTGATACCATATGAATTGTTTTACCTTTTCTAACATTATTGCCAGTGAGCAATCTTTGGTCAAGATCTCATATGCTGATTCAGCCCAGTGGGGCCACCGATTGTCTTAAGTCTTTCTCTTCCTCTTCACCAACCAAAATCATGGCTTCCAGAGGGATTGCCAGGATCCACTTGCATGATGGGATGTGTACTTGCTTAGGGAAAATGAGGCTTGCAGGAAAAAAGTACTGGGGTCTCTGGATGCACTCCTGCTTGGTCATTTTATAAACTGTTTTTACAGCTTTGAAACTGAAATTTACTAATCAGGGTCTACATACAGAAGTTGACTTCCACATTTCAGTGATCATAGTTATTGTGAAATGTTGAACATTCTTCAAACTTCCTTCTTGATTCGGTCAGCTATTGGAGACCTACAATTTGGGCACAAAGGGAAGGAGGAGCCATATTCAAGGCCATGCCCATGTGTTCCTGAGGAGTGTTTCAAGTTGAATTCTTCCAATGTCTGGAAATAAAATAATCCTTTTTTAAAAATGTAAACTCAAATCTAGATTAATGCATAGTCCATTGTATAAACTCTAGGTCATAGCTTATAATCAAGACTGTAGAGTCTCATCGTTGATTATTTTGCATTTTTGCAAAATCCAGAACATTTTTTCATGTCTCAAGATTCTTAACATAGCTATGTTAAGAATCACCACTTGAGGTACCACGTTCTAGGGTTCTGTTCATTTAAGACATGAAGGACTTGGAGTGCATGTAGGGGTGGGATGTTTATGAAAACAAAGCCACAATGCGTCTCATCCCAGGGTAAGTTCAAGAGTCCAAGGACTGCATCTGGAGGGCTCATTTTTCCAACTCAGCAGCTGGCCTGGTCAATGAGGTGTCTGAAGATGTAGCTGAATTAAGCTAATGGGTGGGAAGCTGAGGGAATGGATGGTCAGTGGGTAGTTGGATGAGTACATGGGTAGATGTGAGTGTTCAGGTGAATAGATGGAAGAACTTCTGTCATATTACATGTTCACTCAGGAACCTTGAATCTCATCCAATTACATCTCAGTTGAGTGGGAACTATTTTGGGCTCGAAGTTATCAAGTAAGTTATATCWTCTTACAGGCTAAGCCTAAATGGGACTGAAGTGCTGGCCCCTTTCCACTCTCACCCTCTTCCCCTGACAAATACTCATTTCCTATGTTCCTCCACAATACTTTCAACATGGAAAGGTGTAATATTGTAAGGAATGTGTGTGTGTGTGTGTGTGTGTGTGTGTGTGTTAGGGTTTCTATTGCTGTGACAAAATACCACGACTAAAGCAAGTTGTGTAGAAAAGATTTGGCTTACTGTTCATGAGTGAAGAACTTCTGAACAGGAACCCAAACAGTCCAGGATCCTGGAGGAAGGGGCTGATGCAGAAACCATGGGTGGGTGTGACTTACTGGCTTGTTCAGTCTGCCTTCTTATAGAACCCAGGACTAGTACCACTCACCATGGGATGCCACATTGATCACTAAGTGAGAAAATGCCTTACAGCTGGATCTCATRGAGCATTTCCTCAATTGAGTCTCCATCCTCTCTGATGACCCTGATGACACTTGCTTGTGTCAGATCGACACACAAGACCAGCCAGTAAAGGAGGAATGAATTCTGAGCCTGGTGCTCTAAAAGATACAATTAGTTCTTCACTMAGATACCTGGAGCACAGAGAACTAGACTGGTTCTTGGGGAATTTTACTAATAGGAAGTCACCATGTGTACAACAAACTCAGGAGTTCCATTTGCTAGCTTCTTTGGTTGTTGCTGCTTTTGTTTTTCTGTTTCATTTTGAGGAAGATATCAGAATGCATACCCATGGAATTGTGAGTGTTACCAGTACCCATCTGTAAAATATTCCCTCTTGGCAGTCTTGGCGGGCAGCAAAACAGTAAAGAAACACTTCTGGGTTGCTTGATTATTTTACATGAGCTTTTCTCACTTTGAAATTGAAAATTAATAACCCACTGATGCATGAAGAAGTTGACTTTTTGTCTGAATGCAAGGAGCCAGCAATCTGAGACTCTTAGACATCTCCTTCTCTGGTAGGCTGATAGCCAATATTGCCCTAAATCTGCAGTTAAAGCTCAGGGACTCCATCCTTGTGCCCAAATGTCATGATGTGAATGACTTCAGAACTACTCCTTTGATACACATCCACAGATCCTATACAAAGAGAACTTGTAAATTCTAAGCTGAGATTTATTTTTTAAGTCAAGTTTGAACTTCTTGAGTTTGAGACACATAGCAAATACTTGTGATCTAGAAGCTAACTGACAATACAGTGCTCTTAAGCCCACAATGGACTTCAGTCTGTTGACTTCTTTGAATAGTGTTCCATTTGAATGAGTTTTGTCACCCTGCTGAACACTATTTCAGGGACATTTGATCTTATGAACACATTTGGGCTTGCAGACAATCTTGGGGGATGAACTCACCTGTGGATTCACACCATCTTGTCTCCACCATGAAAAATGACATTATTAAGATATAAGTATCATCTCAATTTTGACAGAGTAGCAGAGGTTGCCTTAGTAGACATTGCTTTCTTYATCTCCCAAACTAATACAATGAACCAAAAGCACAGAAAAGCTTTTCCACACAGTCCCCCAGGGGGAAAGAGTAGATACCATCTTCACGAGATGGTGGGCAGGTCCTTAAACAGGAGTCACCTCTTCAATTAACACACATAAACAACCTCATATTAGCTCAAATAGCTAATGGGAATGCTAATTTTCCCTGTGCAGTAGCATCGGAGGAGGCCAGTTGAAGACCTTGAGAACTGAGCCCGGGGACAGACACCCACCGACTTCAGGCACCTGCTGGAAATGGGGCCATTAGAAGCCAGGCAAGCCAGCGAACTCATTAAYAATGACATTTGAGGGAAGCMAGCTTCAACCCAAGCTATGAGCAGCCTAGAAGGTGACATTTTCTTGGCCTCGGGAGGAGAAGGGGCCTCGGGAGTGAAARCAGAAACATGACTTTTAGAGACCCTTAGCTAATGAGGCCTTGTAACTCTTTGAGCTTAGATTTCCCTGCAGTGTTTCCTGAGAGAACTGGCCCTCACRATCTCCTGACATGGAGCCAAGGTTTTGCAGGACRGCTGCCTGGTTTGTTTTGTTTGGTTTGTTTTGTTTTAGCTTCTGCATGTACACTTTTCATGTATTGAGATGAGTTTTCAAGGAAAAAGGATTCTGAAGCTTGATGACATTGTCGGATACATCCCATAATTAGGAAAAGCCCAGCATTGGATTTTGCCTTTCCT
>BDUI01001287.1:81492-96035 GCA_002335545.1 Apodemus speciosus
CACATCGTGTGTCCTGCCCTGCTCCTTCAGGGAGCAAAGCCCAAGGGCATCAATAAGTCACACACTCCTGCCCCCATGCCTTGAGGCAGGAGTGATGTTGGGTGTCTTTGCCTATAACCCTGAGATGCCTGGTGTTTGGTTTGTTTGTTTGGCTGGTTGGTTTGGTTTGGGGGTGGTTGTTTGTTCGTTTGTTTGCTTGCTTGCTTTTCAGTTTGGGAGTGTGCCTGTGTGTCTACRTGTGCATATGCATGTCAGTGCCCTGAAGGCCAGAAAAGATATCTGATGACCTGAATCTGGAGTGGGGGGGGGGGAAATGAGCTGCTGGATGTGGGTGCTGGAAACTGAGCTCCTTCCCTTCTGCAAAAGCAACACGTGCTCCTTCCTCCCAGCCATCTCTCCTGCCCTGCCCCATGACTGTGAACACACACTGGAAGCGTGTTTGCGCCACGTTGCACAAATGGAGACGGTCTCTCAGTCCAGGCTCCTTCCTTCCAGATGACCCTAGCTTGTGTCCAATTGACAAAAAATCTGCACAGTACAGGTCCTCATATTCCTGGGCACACCTCGTCAGTGACGTAATTTCCCTCCACTAGTTCCCATCTCTTAAAGGCTCCATCACCTCCCACACCACAGACTTTAGATCAGCTCACAGCAGGTGACATGATGTCCTCAGAGGGCCTGCCCAGAGGGGGAAGGGTCCTAGTGAGCTAGTGGAAAGAGCTGATAGTAACCAGAGATGTCCTAATCTCAGTGAAGATAAAGAACAGGAAGAAGGAGGTGTGTTTCCCTCTCTTTTTTTAAYGTAAGAAAGTAAAATCTAGAATCACATAAAGGCCCTGGGGGCACATTCAACATTTAAGCCAAGACTCAGAAGCTAAAGCTGCTGAGTGGGTTTGGGGACAGGCAGAGTAGTTGAAGCTGGACTTGAGGGATCCCTGAACAATATGCTGGCGTGAGACTCTGCACCCTGCTCCATCTCCTTACTCTAGCACTTTCCTGTAAGATTATTCTTTGAAGCATGATAKTTAATGGCTGAGTGACTTTCATCAGTCTGGCTGCTCCATAATGTATTAGCTTTTCTTTTTATGTCAGGCGTGTTGCGCTCACTCCTGTGGTTTCTGGTCAGCCTCAGGCTGTCTCTGGACAGGCTGTGTGCATCTGATCATTCCTTCTGTCCCCTACCCTTCATGTTTATCATCGTCATGAGGAAACCTCCGCAGTAGAGAACTGGTCTCTCGTGATTCCTTCAAAGAGGTCCCCTTAGGTGTTTGAAGATGRCTTCGTTTATTCTTCAAAGACTATACTCCAGACTGACGACTCTGCCTCGATGGGTTCTTTCCTCATAGCTTCTGAACTTTACCTCACTTGATGTACTTAAATTTCTGAGTGTGCACAAGCAGAGATTTGAGACCATGGCGAGGCCTTTCACCAGCTACCCCCACCCTGTGCTTTCTCCTCCTTCTAGGCTCAGGCCTTGGTAAACTCAGGCTAAAACCCAGCCTCCCTTGGGGCCTCTCTTGGCGACTCTCTGTCCTGTGGACTTTAAGACTTCGCCACCAGCTGTCCTGGCCCATCTTCTACATGGCCAGTAACCCCAGCCTTCATTTGAAGGTCTCTCCCTCTCAGGAGGCCTGCGGTGCCTCGGCAGTAGCACCGTTTGTCTTCCTCCACACACAACAGGACTGATGATACATTCAGAAACACACAGGGTCTGTGACAACACACACAAATCCTACACAGGTTCAAAACACACAAAGTCCCCCACTGAGAAGGGAAAATGAACACGAAGGGAAAAGTGATCTTGGAAAGGGTCCCACCCCTAACCAAGAAGCTATTTGCAATGGATACCTTCTGGGAAAGAGAAAATTAGTTTTCTCTAGTGGAGGGTTACTAGATAAATCAACCATACTCAGTGGCAGGCGCAATTGCCCAAGAGTATCTGAATAACACATAATGGACTCTGTGTGTGTGTGTGTGTTGTTGTTGTTGTGGTTGTTGTTTCATTTGGTACTTTTTGTCTTATTGTTTGTTTTGATTTTCATTGTTTTGTTTTATTTTTGAAGAGAAAAATGATCATTAAGTTGGGTGGGTAGGAGGGTGAGTAGAGTCTGAGGAGTTGAGGGAGGGGAAAACATAGTCAGAATATATTGTATAAAACAAATTTTTTAAATTAAAAAAAAAATTAAAGTTAAGCGCAGAGACACTGGGCCTGCAGCCAGGAAGGAGGTAAAGGAAGCTAGAGTTTCTGGGTATGAGCACTGACGGGAACCTGTGTCCTGACACCAGCGTTCCAGTGCACAGTGGGGCCTGTGGAGACAGGAGGGGCCAGTGACGCCATTGCTAGTGGAAGAGGGCGGTCTTCCCAGTCTGCATGGGGTCTGTCTCTTGTCCCCAAAGGTAAGGCCTTCCTGTGAGGAGGGGCTGAGAGTCCAGGCTGGGATGATAGATGCCAGAAAGATCAGGGCTTGGCCCCTCCTTCCTTTCCTGACCCATTCATAAATTCCTCCAGTTTCGGCCCCTCCTGCCCTATGGCAGAGCCTGGCTTGTCCTGCCTGTGGCATGGGTATGTCTCACAGAGGGTCACACCCCTGGTTAAAGCTGACAAAAACGTGGATGCAGAGTTCTCTACTCCCTGTTACATGATATTTCTGTGCATTGTGCTACGAACATCCCACCCTGAGTTAGGCCTGTAGGAATCGTGAGCTCTGCCTTTTATACGGAGGAGGAAAGGACCCTGCCTTGCCCACACTTCAAGAAAAATCCTTTATAGTCTTTCACAGAAATGTTTTGGTAACAAGCTTAGATATCTCCTTTATGTGTCGCAGCTGCACAAGAAATCCAAGCATCCAGTTTTTCAGAACCTAAGCAGTTAACGCTGGAAATTTTGCTGCAAATAAATTGATCAGTATGCAAGACAGTTGTCACGGCTGAATCATGGTCCACAGTTAAGGTAAACAGATCTGTGATGACATTTTCTGAGCAGAATACAAATGCAGTGCGTTTGCTCCCAGAGGTTTCTGACATTTTTTCTACCCGGGCAGCGTATCCTCCTAAGAAGGTGTTGTTCACAAGGAAGAAAGGTCTTTGTTCAACCCTCTGAGAAGGTAGGGCTGGAGCATTTGATGTGCTATCTGTGACRAGCGTCGCTCTGGGAAGGAAGGGTGTGGAGGGAACATTTCTTTTCTTATCCGCCTCCTTCCTCTTCTCCCACCCGTGGAGAGAGCCTTTTGGCTTTTCATTTATTTGAATGATCGTGAAAATATTCCATGTGTTTGTATTGTGCAAGTTTGCATGTGATTAGTTTTCTCCATGTGAAGATCAAGGGTTGTTTTCTCCTAGGTGGATTTCCATGAAATCAGTGAGGAGGAAAACAGAATGTCTATTTTTTTTATTTCCTTCTCTTGCTTTCATCTTAATACTCTCAAGTTTCGCATTTTCCCTGGCTATTCCTGCCTGCACTGCTCTATAGGAAGCCAGCACAGCATGGCTGGATCTGGAATGAGGAATAGTCTGTAGCTGGATGCGGCGCCGTGGCCAGATACCCTATGTGTGTTGTGAAGCCTCAGTCACTCTTAGGCTGGGCTGATGTTCTGGTGTGGGCACAGCCCGGTCACAGCACTGTTTAGGAGCTGGCAGGCAGGTGTTTGCCGGGGCATACTTGCGGGTGGGGTTGAACTTGCTGGGGTACTGCTGATGTTTGCTTGTCTTGGTCGTCAGTTACGCTGAGTAGCCCCGAGCACAGGTCATTATGAAAGAGTCACGTTGAACATGGGGGATAACTGAATCAGTTGAGAGCAGCACTTGGGCTCAGAGGTTTCCAGAAAGTTTCAGTGACTCAAAGTGAACAAGAAGGTGTGTCCTTCAAAGGTGCCTGAAACCGGGTGTGCTTGGACTTTGTGAAGCCATTGAAGGACTGCATTCAGGAGAGAAGTTCTCCTGCTGTGCGTCTGTGGTCAGTAAATAGATTATCCCGGGGTAGCCTCCTTCAGGAAGTCTTCTGGAACCTTCCCTGGCGTCACCAGAGCACAGGGCTACCTCTCTCACTGACAGCAGCATTCAGTGTGAAATGCCCAGCCAGCCTCATGCTCAGTCGGGATTGGGTCTTTAAAAATCTCTAACTGCCATTTGGCTTGTAGCACAGCCTGTGGCTCAAAATAGGCTTTGCAAATGGTGCTTATGTTCCAAACAGAGAGCAACCTGAGCAAAGGATATCTGGTTAATCCGGTTCCTTAGAGTGTGGATGGAGAAACTGAGAGCAGCGCCCGATTCGGCAGGACCTGTGCTCCTGAGTCCACAGGTACAAGAAGCTGTGGATGCACTTATTCTTTGCAACAGGTCCTAGCACGAGCTCCGGTGACACAGGACATGCAAACTTGCAACCAGCCCAGCTGCACTTTTCTTCTTCCTCTAGAATTCTCTGCCCATTCAGTGTAGGAGGATCAGGTGACCAAGGTTTTTTTGGGTTTTCCCTTTTTGAGCCTTGAGGCTGACACACTATTATTTTGAGACAGTGACATCATCCTTCCTCTTTGAGGCTCTGTCATCCCAGCCCTGGACTCTCACCTGGACTGTTGTGACCTTCGTTCTCTTTCAGGAGGGTTACAGGTAGAATGGGAACCATATCTACACTGAGGAGGGAGGGGCTGGCCGGAAACAGGCCTCCTTGAAACTTGGTACTGAAGCTGAATCTAAATGACCAGGGAGTTAACCTGGTGTCCTCAACCAAGGACATGATGTGTGCAATGGTCCTGGGGTGGAAGGGAATAGAGCTGGGTGCAAGGTGGACAGGGAAATGTTGCTGGAGCCAGAATGGTGGTCAGGAGGGGCAGCGGCGGGGCAGCCTGACCATGTAGGAACAAGTGGGTGAGAGTAGGGACTCCACACAGTGGTCAGAACAAAGAGAAGTGGAGGATGGGGTAGAGTGGCTGGCCTTATCTGATCTGGATGAGTGGGTAAAGGTAAGAATGCCAGGGCAGAGCAGGAGTCTGGGGTGTTACCAACCAGGCAAGCAGCAGAAGTGGGGCGGGGGGGGGGGACATCACTGTTGCAGGGGCAGCAGGCTTTGGAGATCTACAGAGGTGGTGTTGATGCAGCACACTGGCAGGAGGAGGTCAGTGAGGGGGAAATGCATAAAAGAAGTGCCTGGGATGTCCTGGGGTCCTGATGAAGAGCAGCAGCTGATGCAGGTGGGCCATAACGTGGGTGGCCAGGGATATGGCTCCTAAGATGCAGGTGGATGCCTGAGTAAGGCGGAGAGCCTTTCCCACAGAGAGGGTAGGAACAGGAGAGTCACTGTCAGCCATAGCCAGCTGTGGCCACGGGATGACCCCAGGTCTCTGGTGGGAGAGGCTAAATCTGGGGAGAGAAGCTCAAGTGAGTGCAGGGAGCAGAGAGGCAGCCACAAGTGGGAGCTTGGCCTCTGCTTTAAACTCTGACATGCACACTGGGAAATCCGACGTCAATTTTAAGGTGGTTTGCATTTGACCTGTGGAGTTGTCCTCATGGAAGGCACTTCATCATGGAGTTTCAGTGCCACAGACTCCATCCTTGCCAAATGTGGCAACCCCTCATCTGTATGTGTGAGGCTCATCCCTGGCTTCTCGCTGAAGCGTGACCAGCCTCTGCTTGGCATGCCTATAGCGAATGGGAGTTGAGAGCAGAAGGAAGGATGAGCTCAGCATTTCTGGGTTCCCTCACCAGTGTGCACCAACCCTCTGAAGGAAGTATGGACCTGTGGGAACCTGGCCAAAGCCAGGGGCCATGTTTCTGACCTGTGTGAAGAGGAGAGCAGCTACCCTGTTAGTGAGGGAGAGACTGAGCATGCCAGGGCCAAGGCTAGGTGCATGGTGCCATGGGTATCGGTGTGTGTGTGTGTGTGTGTGTGTGTGTGTGTGTGTGTGTGTGTGCATGCGCTCGCATCTCTCATTAGCATCCTCCTTGATCCTGAAACTAGTTCTTTGTGTGCACATTGCATCTGCATAGTATGTAGGGAGTACATAAGTGTGGTATGAATGTGCACTGAAATGTGTGCGGAGCGTGAGGAGAGATGAGGAGAGTGTGTTGACACGTGAAGTGGAGGTTCACCACTCCACACAACTCCACTGAGAGATACAGTCCCCGGTCTGCTGACTCGCCCCAAGGCTCCCAGCTCATGCACTGGCAGAGGCATAAAGGGAACKCACCAGCTCAACTCAGGAAGAAGGCCATCTCAGACAGCCTTCACGCTTTGGTGGCATCAGTGCCAGGTGGGCACTTTAGAAAGAACAAGGGTCCTGGAATGTAATCTTCCTTGTACATCTGTGAGCCAGGGCCGGAAAGACAAAAATCACAGAAGGGCAGGGAAGACTCCTGGTAAGATGATTACGTTTGTTAATGCCCGTGTGTGTGTTTAGCTGAATAAATGTGCTTCCTCTGTGCCAGCTGCCATCTGAGTACTGTGTACATACGTCGGTATCTCTGATCCTCATAACTTCAGGACATGTGCATCATTACTCTTGCTTTACAGATAGGAAACCAAGTCAGAGAGAAGTAATTTGCTCAAAAGTTATAAAACACCTCCCTCTGTGTGCATGTGTGCATATGTCTGTCTTGCATGCACACACACACACACACACTCACACATGCGCATGTGTGCACTGAGCTGTGTTGAAAGATACTCTTTCCTTGGGGAAAAATAATAAGAGTAGTAAGAGAGATGGGAACTTTCTCCTGCTAAATATCATCTAGTCTTCCCATGACTCTTCAGTTCAATTGAGTGACCCCCAAACATTGTCTGTGTGCCACACAACTTCCACTGTGTCCATGGCTTAGAATCTCACTGTCTTGGAGTAGCAAGGGTGGTGCTGTCACAGCACCCCACTTCCGCTTAGGTACCCTGAGGATGACAGCTCAGTACTGAATGGGTGAAAGCTAAGCAGGCTCTGCCATTCACTAGCTCTGTGGCCCGGCACCCACCTCTCCCTGCTGATTCTCCCGTCTGCAACAAGGGATGCCTTTGTTGCTACTTCATGGGTGGATGGAAGTCAAGTTCAAGACAGGAAGGTGGCAGGGTTCCAGGAAGACAATATCCAATACAAACCTTGAGCAAGATTCTGTCGTTGTTCATCATGCGACATGCCTGTTGGAAAAGGACGCCTTCCTCTGTCTCATGCACGCATTGTTCAAGTTCTCTGACTAGATACAGTCTTTATTGTGTGTTCCTCTTGAAACAGTTTTAAAATCTGCTTTTGTTTGTAACATTCAATTAACACATCATTAAACTAATATTAAAATAGCACATGGAGAGGTTGGGGGAATGGCTCAGTTGGTAAAGTTCTTCCTATACAAGCATGAGAGCCTGAGTTCAGATCCCAGAACTGCCCATGTAAAAAGCCAGGCACCAAGATAGCCGAGCACTAGGAAGGCAGAGACCGAAGGATCACTGGGGCTCACTGCCTGTGGCTCACCTGAATCGGCGAGCTCCACATGCAGCGAAAGTTTCTGTTTCAGAAATTAAGATTGTAAACAACTAAAGGAGACTCCCAGCCATGTTAAACCCTGGCTTCTACATACATATGCATACATGTACAAACACAGTAACTCAACACACACATGCACACTGACAACCATTAGGGTAAACTAGGGTGTTTGTAAACAATGAATAAGAATGTTAAGATATTAAAGTCCACCTACCTATACTACAGGTGTAGCCACAGAAGTAACAGGATCAACACTGATGTGTACCTCTGCTTGACTGTCTTTGTTCTGTAACACACACACACCACCACCACCACCACTACACACTACACACTACCATCACCACACCGCCACCACCACTACTACCACATACCATCACCACCACCACCACCAGCACTACACACTACACACTACCATCATCACACCGCCACCACCACTACTACCACATACCATCACCACCACCACCACCAGTACCACCACCACCATCATCACCATCTCCACCACCAGCACCAGCACCACCACATACCACACATGCCACCACCACCACCACTACACACTACCACCACATACCATCACCACCACCAGCACCAGCACCACCAGCACTACCACACACTACCACCACACACTACCACCACACTACCACCACCACACCACCACCACCACCACCACATACCACACACCACACACCTTCTYAGTCCTAAGACTTTCGTGTGGGTCCCAGTTACTTTAATGTCTCCATTCATGCTGCAGCATTGTCTTCCAGAGAGACGGACTTCATGGACCCCAGCTGCAGAGTGCAGCAGTGGCTGCACTGTCTTCCTGGCTCTGAGGGGTGATTTGTTCCCAAACAATGTGGTCACCAACGTTCCTTTTCCCTTATCTTAAAAGGAAATTCAGATTGTTGCATGGGGGTGACTCTTGATGTTTGGGCATCTTAGCTGTATTTTTCCAGGCCATGACTCAGACCATCTTCCAGAAGAATCCTGGGATCTTTGCCTGCTCATGCATCAGTTAAAGGAAACGACTGGCCGTTTGTGAGGCAGGCAGCTACCTTTCTGGTGGTGGTGGTCACATGGGTGTGTAAAGCAGAGGAGAGACTTGCCTTCTATTTTATTAGAAACTATTAAAGATGTCTCCTAAAAATCAACATTAAAAACATTTAACCTTATCATGAATGCTAGCCTCAGGATTATATCTTCCAGTGGTTTATTTAATATCTAGAATCGTGTTTTGGTTACTACCATGGATGATACTGGATAAAACAGAATTTCTATTCCTTAACTAAATTATAAAAAGTAGACACAGGAACATGTTTTCTTTGAAACAAAGAATACCCGTCTTAGACCAGCACCTCTTCCCAGTTAAATTCAGGCACCAAGCTAAGCTGTTTACCATCTCAGCGTTCATGACTTTAGTTGTTGTTTGAATGTTTATTTTCCCAGGCATTGTGTTAAGCTCTTTACAGACATTATTCTTAATTTTAAAAAATGATTTGACAAGATAGCTATTTTGAGTATTTCAATAGTGGCCCAGTCATTCTGGTAGTTCACACTTATTTGAGCAGCTATTTGGAACTGTTTGACTGCAAAACTATTTGGTCTTCCTCTTAGCCCCTTGTAGGCCATTGTTACTAAACTGCACTCATAGGAAGTTGATAGAGAGCAGAACAGAGCAGCGGGGTAGGAAGGAGGGATGGATCGATCCTGGTGTGATTGCTCCATGGGATGGACATGCATTGACCCACAGCATTTGTGCAAAGCCATGTCATTGTCTTTGCCTTGTGTCCTTTATGTGTCTGAAGACAGGAATGGATCTTCAAAATTATCCCCCTTGCTGTCTTGTCCCCTTGGGGCAACTTTTACTTTCTGCAAGTTGGGTCACACTTGGCAATTTTGTTTTCCTAAAATAACCTTGTAGTGGATATTATTTTGCTATACCGGGTGTTGCCCTTTGGTTGCTACACTCCTCCTGCTCCGAGCCGAGCCGGAAGTGACTGGCCCAGAGAAGCAGARGACCTTTTGAGGTTTGCAAATGATGGTCAAGATCAATTTGCTCTGATGTTTTCCTTTGCTCACAGGCATTGAGGTTGTTGGCTTTAAAGTGCTGAAACTAATGTTGCATGGAGTATAGCAGGCGATAAATGTTAAGTCTCCAGAATCGAGGCGTTTACTATCTACTGAGTTAATCAAAGTGAAAGTAACTTCTTCACATAGAATTTCTCAGTGTGTGTGTAATGGGCATTGGCAGTTTAATAAAGGTGATCGATGCTCAGCCTTTCCTAACATATTTCCCCTGGAGCCCTCTATCCTGGGAACTTGTAAGGGATGATGACTCTGCAGAACTTGCTTTAGAATGTTGTGACCCGCCCATTCACTTTGCTATGGACAGCCCCGACCTCCAGCTTCGGAACTCAATAGAAGCTGCAAGTTTCAGCCACTATTTCAGAAACACGTGTATCTTATCTGAAGCAGGCTGTAAGGAGCTTGTCAGGGCATCGCTGGCAATGCTACATCAGAGTCACAAACCCAGTAACAGCCCTAGTGAGGAATGTTCCCTGATACTTCCCAATGTGTGCACTCAAGACCAAGACAGTCCTTGAAGCCTTGTGAACATGACGGAGAGGCTGATTTTAGATGTTATCAGTATTAGCAGATTTCAAGAGTTTTGAGTGGAATGGCTCAAATGTGTTATTTAGCCTATGGGATAACTGTCACATGACTTACTGTTTTCTATAGGAAAAAAACAGTGATAACCCTCAGAAAAGGTGCAGTGGTGGCCTCAGTGGCCATTCCTTCTGTCCTCACAGGAGTTCGATGCACACTTTATCCCAATTGTCCCACCAAAGCCTATATTTACAGACCACTGTGTCTCAAGGCGAGTGGACCCAGCAGAAGGTGTTCCAAGAGCAGAGAGCAGTGTCTGCCAAGCTGCCCCGAGGTTAGCTTTCCTTTCTTTTTTCTTTTCTCTTCTTTTTTCTGTTTCTTCTTTTCTTGTTCCCCTCCAACTTTCCCTCTTCTTCCTCCTTCTTCCTTACTCTCCTCCTACTCTTTGTAATGCAAACATCAGAGCTCTCTTCCTTTGGCTAAGTCAGAGAAACACACAGGAAAGAAGGACCAAACATGAAGCATACATTAGAGATGGTTCTGCGCGGAGCACCATGTAAACATTGCTCACACTGAGTAACTCCTTAGCCAAGCTGTGTTCACAGGGAGAAAGGACATTATAAACAAAGAAATCTTGCAAGCCAGACAGGCTCCCTTTTCCTGTGGAGGAGAAAAATGCTAAATCATGCTTGAAAATTTGAGTCATTTTAAATCTGTGGCAACAACTATTGAGCTTAAGGGTGTAGCAGGAAAGGCCTCTCTCTCTTCCTCTAGTCCAGGTCAGTGAAATGCTTCGTATGCGAGGGAAAAAGAGAGGGGCTGTGCTCTGGAACAGTGCTGAAGGCCTAAGAACCAGGTCCATGAAGGCTGAGACAGAGGGCAAGGGCCAGGCATAGCTTACGAAAGACTTCTGGGGTGACTGGCAAGGACAGAATCTGTTGCCTTTGCAGAGTTAGGGTGACAGCGGGTGGATAACCTCTACCCACTTTTCTAGCTGACGGGGCAGACAGGGCAGTGGGCTCAAGCCCTCGATCTTCAGGAAGGTAAGCCTCCTCTTCCCGTCATCTTCCTTGTCCCCGGCTCCCTGTGTTTTCTGGTGCAGCTCTTGTGTCTGTGCTTCACCCAGCTTGTTCTTTGCTTTCTGGGATTGCTGGTCTACCTCCTGCATCTCCAGCTTCACCATCTGGGTTTATCTTGATAGGGAATGGATCAGTACAAGGCGCTGACAGCCCAGAAAGGGCAAAGAAGAAACTTTTTGACAGGGTGAATTGATTTGAAATCAAGGATGTTGAAAGAGATTCCAGAAATGTCTGGCTTATTAGAAACAATATAGAATAGGGGAAAAAATTATTCCCATCTGTTGCTTAACATTCTCTTTCTTTACGTTAGTATCTGTTCCTGGAAAACCTTGTCTAGGGATACCTGGGTGCCTCAGCCTGAGGCAAGCTTAGGAAGCTGAATGGGAGACTCTCAATGCCCCGGAATTCATAGGGTCTTGCAGTGAGGGCTTCCGAGGCTATACTGAGCTGGGGGACTAGGCTAGTATGGGAGCAGAGGTCAGTGGGCACTGCTACAGGCCAATTACTTTTGAGACTTAGCTTATCCTGGGTACTATGGTTGGTGCCAGCGGTAGCTGTCTCTTGGACTTTTCCCTCTACCTAGATTGCCCACCTGCCGCCAGGTGACAAGGAGACCTGAGTCCCTATGCTGCTGCAAAGATACACTCATGCTTCTAACAACTGCCCAGAGGTAGAAGACTGGAAAGCCCAGACAGCCCAGGGCTGGCCCAGTTAAGTGTCTGGTAGTAAGGGAAGTGTCCACAGCTCCAGGTCCTTGGGCCGCCTCCCAGGTGGGCATTCTCAGGGCAGTGTGATAGTTTGCTTGCTCATTACTGGCTTTTTTCTGTCATTAACAAAATTTCTTGTCTCTGTCGACTTCCAGAAATGGCTTCAGACATACCAGGATCCGTGACCTTGCCTGTTGCCCCCATGGCGGCCACCGGACAAGTGAGAATGGCAGGGGCCATGCCTGCCCGCGGAGGAAAGCGGCGATCTGGGTAAGCAGACTCAGCATTTCCAGGAACTGGACTTAGTAGAAGTTGAGCAATGCTCTTGACCTGTTAGAAAAGTATTGTTTTTCCCCCTCCAGGAGAGTAAAAGCTCAGCAGTTTGCATCCTGTTTAGATTTTGCAAGATTCCTAAATATGCACATGATTTGCTTCTAAGAACTTTGGGTCCTGGCGCCCAGCTGGGGATCTCTGTTTGCTTGCCCTCCTAGTTACTCTGCCTGCCATGGGGTCCTGCTGGGCCTCGTGGGATCCTGCTGGGCCTCGCCCGTGCTAGCTCTCTGAGGGGAGGAGTCCACTCTTTACTGCCTGAACATTCCAGCCTCATTTGGCAGATCCAGCCCCAGGGACTGTAAATGATCTAACTGGGGCCCTCCAGCCTTTCCTCCAATGCTCATCTTTCCTAGGAATATGCAGGAATTCTTTTCAACAGGACTCAGCACCTGAAGGCCAGCCAGATGTGTTCAATGTTGCTCAGACAATAAAGTGGATAAGTATTGTCGACTCTACTGGATCTGATAGGTCACAGACCGGTTTGGAGCAGATGAAATCAAAACTGGTACCTTCTTGCACTGAACGATATCAGCATCTATATTCAGAACCCCAAATCAAACCAACCAAAGTCCTTCAGGAAAACATAACTGGTATTTTCCAGCTCAATATATTACTCAACCCTATTTCCCATTGATCCTTGTTTCATTTTCAGTGTAGTTAATCAACAGGCCATCTCATGAGCTTGCTCACTTTCTGATCGCACACTCTGCCCCTGATTGCACCTATTCCGTGAGAACACAGCACACCTTCCGTAGTCCCAAGACTGCAGGCTGGACCCATGTTGAAATGGTCCAGCAATTCAATCCCAAGAGTCTCTTCCAAACCTTCTGATTCTTAAAAAGGCACAAAGGCGAGGAGATGGGTGCACACCAGGGTCTGGATGGAGTGGGGCAGGATGCTGCAGCACAGTATTATAATGCCATCCAATGGGAAGGACTGTTGTGTCTCTGGAAAGGAGCCTGGAAGGTGCATGGTTACTGTGAAGATTCAGAAGGCTGAGACTCTGAGGTGGTGGCAAGGCCAGCCTCTCCTTAGTCCCGCGCACTCTCCGAGGAAGTCATTGGTTGGTCTGCTGTGGCCGGGTCTCCTCAGTGGGTGCCACAAATAACTGCCTGATACAGGCTTGCCCCTGGGCCGCCTGGCACAGCTACCTGCTATCTGAGCCATTGTGTTGCTAACTGTGGACAAATCCTGCAGTGTGGGTTCCTAAAAGGATGTGTATAGTATTAAAACATATATTTTTCAATTAACAAAACCATTCAAATCATTTCAAATGTCACTCTCTGAACTCACATTTTTTTTAGAGAGAAACCCCATTGTTCATCCTTGTCTGTTTCTAGAAGGCACCAGAATAGGCTCTGCAATGAATACTCTGGGTTGGTTCAAGTCTAAGCAAAAATGCTTTGCCCCACCCCATGCTGAAGACCCATGAGCCCTCCCGGTGGGAAAGTATCACAGCAAGCAAACCTGTGACAGAGCAGCAGAGAACTCACATCTTAAACCACAAACCAGGAGCAGAGAGTGGCCCTTGGAAACCCCAGTAACACATGGCCATACCTCCTAAGCCTACTCAAAAAAAGCTACCAACTGGGGACCAAGTATTCAAATGTATGAGACTGTGGGGAACATGGCATCTCGTTCAAACCAACACACACACACACACACACACACACACACACACACACACACACACACACACACAGAGAGAGAGACAGAGAGAGACAGAGACAGAAGCAGAGAGACAGAGACAAACAGAGACAGACCATACATGCCCACCATTGCACTAGAAGCTAATGGCTCCTGGGCAGGCTGGCACTTAGGCTTGGGTTCATTTCCACGTACAGAAGAAGAGGAAGCGACCTATCAAGAAGGAGAGGTAGGCGCGCAGTGGCCTCTGACACCCTGAAGGTGGGACTTAGGCTCTCTGGAGGCAGGTCAATAAATTGGACCTTCATCAGGAAGCYGTTGTCATCTTTCTTGGAGTCTGTGTGCTGCCTGCCCTTTCCTTCTGTCAGAGGGTGAGAATCAGACCCCATCTCTTAGAGACTCATCCGGGGTCTAAGAAGGGAACCTCCTCTTTTACAGACCTGTTTCCATAGTAAGTCTTGGGGCTTTCTTGCATCTGGCATTTTTTTATATCTTCTCTTCAAATTCTCATATTGGCATCAAAAGGCTGATAGCTCCACCGGGGCCTTGTGCTGTGGCTGGCGTTGACTGTTGTTTGCTGTCACTGTCACCAGCATGGTGCCTCCAGCTGTTCCTTCTGTTAAAATTGTGAGACAAGCTTGAAGAGACTCAAAAAGAGGGACATGGAAGAAGATGGGTTAGAAGATGAGGGAGAAAACGCAGCCCTGCCGTGCCCTAGC